>JAOXJP010054173.1:0-30136 GCA_025762735.1 Platanus orientalis | reverse complement strand
CTGGGTGGAGGTAGTAAAGAGGGACATGGTAGCTTGTAATTTAACAGCAGATAAGGCCCTAAACAGAGCGGAATGGCAGAACAGGATTCGTGAAGCCGACCCCAAATAGTTGGGATAAGGCTGCTTGTTGTTGTTGTTGTTGTTGTTGTTGTAAGCGGTAGACCTCCCTATCAACTTCATGTCACTTTTTTTGGCCCCTAGTTTTGTGATCCAGAAATTGGAGAGAGCTTGCAAAGATTTTTTATGGAGCTTGGTTAACAGGGATAATCATAAGTTTCATATTGTGAACTGGAAAGTTGTGTATAGTCCAAGAGCGAAAGGTGGGCTTTGTATCAGGCTGTTGAAGAACATCAACAGAGCCCTCCTTTGCAAATGGCTGTGGCGGTTTGGGGAAGAGAAAAAACATCTTTGGAGAAGAGTCACTGAAACCAAGTATGGTGTTCAGCACCTTGATCAGGTGAGAAATGTTCCGGCTGGATCATACGGTTTTGGGCCCATCAAAAGGTGTTATGCAAGGCTAGAATCATTTCCTTTCTTCAATCTCTTTTCAGGTGGGGAATGGAGAAAGGGTCCAGTTTTGGAAGAATATCTGGTGTGGGGGCTGAGGCTTTGGAAGTAGCAATTCCAGCAATTTTCAATCTTGTTATGTGCAAAGATGGTACGGTCAGTGAGCATCTTTCTCGAGATGGAGATTCTACGTATGGAATCTTCATCTAAGGAGGCATCTTAATGACTGGGAGCTAGAGGCTGTTTCGGGTTTGACTAGTCTTTTGGATAAGGCTTCTATTGGTTTGAGGAAGGAGAAAGATTCCAAACTCTGAACGAGAGAACCTCTGATGGCGTTTTCTCTGTCAAGTCTATGTTTCAGATGCTGGCCCCTTCGCATCCAGTTAACTTCCCACTCAAACTGATCTGGGTTTCGGTCTTTCCCTCTAAAGCCCTCCTTCCTTCTATAGCTGATCTATTGGGGCAAGATTCTAATGGTGGATACTCTAATAGCTAAAGGGATGCAGCATGTCTTTGTTGCTCCAATGGGGAAACAGTGAGTCATTTATTCATTCACTACCATCTCTCTTCATCTATTTGGGATTTTTTTCCTAAATAGATTCAGCCTGTTGTGTGTAATGCCTTATTCCATTGCCGTATTGTTGAAAATGTGGGGCTACTCTCCTGCTGCAGGGTCATCATCGAAGGGGGTTATTGTCTGGAAGTGCTTGCCCATGATTATACGCTATGCTATATGGGTGGAAAGGATCTTTCGTATCTTTGATGGCAGCACCACTGCTAATGGAAGACTTCCCTTAAAGGTAGGGCTGCAAATTATCCGAATGAACATCTGCATCCAATTCATATTTGGTCCATTTTAAAGCAAATATAGATCTATTTATATCCGATTCGGAAAATATCCCTATCCATGTAAGTATATATGTATACTGTATACATATATTATAGTAGCTTTGCCTTCAACAATATAATTTTGTTAGGTTATAGTTTTTTGTGAGATTTCACTTTATGGACTTTGAATATTTGATATCTGATAGGTTATATTTTGATATACTCACCATATATAGGCTTTTTTTCTTTTTTTTTTTTGAGAGGTAAAGAGATAATTTATTGAAAATAAGAAGCAAAAGTGCCAAGGCTAACATAAGATAGGTGATTCCTGTATATGGTCATATATGGGCAGTAAAATTAATCGTTCATATCCTGTCATCTCTCATCTTTTGTTTGTAGATGACTGTTATATTTTCTCTAAGGTGGTTCCCGAAAAGGTTGAGAGCATCAAAGCTTGCCTCTCCCAATTCAGCGAAGCCTCAAGTAAAACTATTAATCATAAAAAAATTGAAATCATTTTAGTCAGAATACTCCTAGGCAGTTTCATAGTGTCATTCTGGGAAGTCTGGGTATTAAGCAAACTCATAACCTCGGCTCTTACCTTGGTCTTCCATCTTCAATTGGTAGAGACAAACATTGTTCTCTTATATTGATGATAGGACTAGGATGAAAGTCCAAGGGTGAAAAGGAAAACTGCTTTCTCATGCGGGTAAGGAAATCCTCCTTAAATCTGTGATGGCGGTCATCCTTACCTATGCTATGTCTTGTTTTCTCCTCTCCAAGTCAATTTGTAATTCTATCAATTCGATCCAACGTAAATTCTAGTCGAATAGTGGTGATAATGGAAACAAGATTAATTGGGTTGGGTGGAATAAATTTCAAAATAGTAAAATAGATGGTGATCTTGGATTCAGATCTCCATAATTTCAATATTGCTCTCCTTGCTAAGCAAGCCTAGAGGATTCTCAATAACCCTAAACAACCTTTGAGTTAAAATTCTCAAAGCTCTTTATTTCCCTAGGGGGTTTTTCCCTACCATCAAATGCAAGAAAAACAGCTCCTGGGCTTGGAAGAATATTTTAAGGGACAGGGATCTTTTATTAAAGAGCCTATTATGGAAAGTGGGTAATGATAAATATATTAATATTTGAAAGGATCCCTGGATTCCAAATAAAACCAATTTCAAACTATCCCAAACTTCCCATGAACCTCCCCAAGTTCACTGGGTTCATCAACCCAATTCTAAAAGTCTCAAATATTTCGGGGATTAGGCATTGGATTTCTCCTAAAGAAGAAGATTTCATTAAAAGGATCCCTTTTCACTACTCAAGTATGAGTGATCAACTTATTTGGAGTTCGGATAAGAAGGGTTGTTTTTCAGTCAAATCTGTTTTATGTCAGTAACCCCATCCCTTCCTCCCTCTCCTTCTAATGGCCCCCTGTTCCACCCATCCCTCATGTTCAAGGTCCTTGGAAAACAATCTGGTCCCTCAATATTCCACCTAAAATTAAACACTTCATCTGGCATGCTTATAAAAAGGCCCTTCCGATTGAAGAAAATCTTATTAAAAGAAAAATCTATGTTATTGATCTCTACCCTTTATGTAAAGAGACAAAAGAGTCTAGTAATGCATTGTCTAGTTAAGTGTAATATTGTGGCTCCTATCCGGTTTACTTCCCCACTAAGTCTTAGAACTTCTTTGGAGAGTCCCTCTTTGTTCTTGGACTGGAATCGTATGTGGTGTAATTTGTCTCATTTATCAAAATTTGAACATAATGATATATTATCTACTATTGTTATCTTTGCCTAGAATATTCGGAAAACCTGAAATAAAACTGTTTTTGGCCTAGGACGCTATAAATGATTATCTAAGGTGGAAGCCGCCAGAGAAGGAGATGTTTAAAGTTAATTTTGATGGGGCATTTTGTGCACTTTTTCATTCGTATGGTGCAAGGGTGGTTGTTCATGACTAGAAGGGAACTTTCATTCATATCTCGATGGAGGAGGGTTTGGCTGATTCCTGTTGCTGAAGGTCTTGCTGCCCGCCTTGCTGTTACTACAGCCCTTAGTTTGGGGCTTAGATGTGTATTGTTGGAGGGTGACTCTCTTGAGGTCGTCTCCTTCCTCTCTAGTCATGATGGTCTATCTCCATGGGCCGTGAGTGGCCCTCTCAGGGATTGTTTTGTTTTATCACAAACTTTTATGCTTTTTTCATGTAAGCATGTCAAGCGTTGTGTTAATATAGTTGCTGATCATATAGCAAAAAAGGGTCTAGCTTCAAACTCTTGCTTGGAATGGGCCTTGACCCTTTCCCCATGGTTAGATCCAGATCTATCTACTGATGTAGCTGCTCTTGAACAGCCTTCTATTACTTAATACATTGTCACTTTATGCGTGTTATAAAAAAAAAATCATATATCAGATATTCGAACACGAACCAATATCCAATTTCTTAAAATGGATTTGGATATGGAGATGCTTATATCCTATACGTATCCAATCCATTTGTAGCCCTACTTAAAGGCCCTCTCATTGCTTCACCTCTGGGTGTCCTATCTGCTGTAGTTTTCGCATCTCAAGTTTCAGGATTGGATGTTTCAGTGGGATAGTATTATATGGTTGTAATTTTCTGTTTTGGTTTCATGGGGGTCTCGTGCTCCCTGTAATGTATTTCTCTTTTCTTCTTCATAAAATCTTTCCTTATCGATTAAAAAAAAACAAAAAACCAAAACAAATAAGAAATCTCCTCTTACCTTGAAGATTAGCCATGATGCTTGATATTTATAAATTAAAAAAGTGGCTTAAGTAAATTAAGAATCTGAAAGTTGAGCTGATGAATTAGATCATGAAATCTAAAATAATATAGCTGTTTCAAATAATTCTTGGACTCTTTGTCTGGCATTTGGCCTTCATGAGAGTTTGTAATTACTCTACTGCAATTGACTTCATTTTTCAAAAGAAACATTTAATAAGTGAACCAGATCAATGGAGATTAAGATATCTAAATTCTCATAGAATGCTTAAGTAATAAGGACAGCTCACACCAATAATGGTTCCCCCAAAGAATCTCATCTAGAAGCTTTACAGTTACAGATGTTCTATGGCCAATATGCCACCACTGACCCACTCAAACTATATGAACTGCATCCGTTATTTATGTCACTCTTTATCGCATGCATAAATAAACATTTGTTGAGAGTGTCTAAAGGAAAAGCAATCAAAGGTATAGTGCCTATATTCTATGGCATCCGTTATCATTCACACACACTTAAACATGTTCAGATTTCACCTCTTCAAACTTTCTAAATGCCACCCTTCAACCACTGGCCTAGTGAATTCTTAGCAACGATTAGCTAAAACCTCAAAACTCAAAATCTGAAAGAACATAAACTAGCAAAATTGAGAGTATCGTTTTTTATTTTATTTTATATATTATGTTTATTTATTTTATTTCTTCTTCTTCTTTTTCTTTTTTTTACTTTTTCCTTTTTTTTTTTTTTTTTTTTTTAGTTGGGGGGTAGGGGAGGTCCTTAGTTTTCATGATAGTGTTATCCTTTTCCACAATCCACCTTCTCCAAATTCCATGTATCAAGAGGAAACCCAGCCAACCTATAAATCATTGGAATAAGGATCTATGGCCAAAATGATGAAATGACAATCACTGTAGCTTCACAAGAGAAATTCAACCGGCCATTAAAAGCAAAACATAGCTATATATAATAGTATCAAATTAATAAATTCGAAAAATAAATATAAGAGAAAATTCCAAACTCTAGTTCATAGGAACACCCAGATGAATAGTAACCTACAAAAAGATTCATAACCACTTTAAGGAAAAAAATTGTACATACCAGTGTAGTCAAAGCATCCAGGTGACACTTTGATAGTGCAAGGCATTGCATGCCTAGACAAGCATAAATTATTTTATTTACTCAACTAAAATTTAGCAGAACAATAATGAGAATTTTTTTATGAAAAAAAGAAAATTTATTACTGAAGAAAACGAAAACAAGGGATATGGCATCCCCACTACAAAAGAAACAAAATCAGAAACCAAAAAAATAAAATAAAATAAAAACAAAAGCACAAGCACCAACCAACAAAAAACCTTTATATCCCTATCATGAAATCCTACTCTCTCATGATCCTTCCCATTGCCAAGACTCTCACAACCTTTACAGTTCAAGGCCCAAAATACTAACTTTTTGATGCAGTACAAGGGGAAGATACAAAAATTTGTAATAGAATAATTTCCCAAAGCCTCAAATAATTTAAGTAAAGGATGCGGAAGCAAAATAAATCAAGAATAGAGTTTAAAAACAAATAAGTAGCCACGAAAATTTAAGAATCAGAAAATAGAATTATAGAAATAAGATTAAAGGGAATTAGAACAGAAAAATAGGAGAAAATAGAAGAAAAAGAACCCACAAAGGTATTTCTATAATTTTGAGCAGAAAATCCAAAAATTACCAAAGTGCCCCTCTGATAAATCAAAAAATTCTGAAATTTTTATGACTGTTTCTGACATGTTCCAAGGTTTTACAATTAAAATTTTATTAAATTCCGACAAGAATTGATGGGTTAAATCACGGAATTTCAAAAACTTTGAGGTTTAAGAAGAAGAAAAGAAAAAGAGGTGAATAAGAAAACAAGAGAAAAGTAAAAAGTAAAAAAGAGAAGAAGATAATAGAGATACCTTGGAGAGAGAGGAAGGATGAAGTGGATACTCACAAGTGCAATAGGGTGCTACAAGCCACATGGAAAGAAGAGGGGAGCCTAAGAGATGGCATCAACCCTTGGAAAGGAGAACATGGCTACAGCCACACCTTTGAAACACCCAAATCTTCTAAAACTTATTTATTCTTCACTATCAAATTAGGGGGAAGGAGTTGTCTTTAAATAGGCTTACAATTTTAAACAATTAAAAACTTCTTAAAATCCTAAATTTGCTAGCTAAGTTTTCTAAGACAAAAAGTTTATTTTCTTAAAATTTAAAACTACTCAAGCTTAAGACTTTCTAAAAATCACTATTTCCGTTTTTATTAACACCCCCTAAGTAATTTGATCATAACTTTCACAAATCACCTCGGATTTGTGCAATCTTGGTCTCGTTAGAAAGGTAACTACATAACTTATCTAATGACACCAAAATCAAGCCAAAAAGTCAAATTTTGGCCGTAGAAAAATTGGGTCCAAAGTGAAAAACGGGATTACCACTAAAAACCTTTAAAAAAAAAAAAAAAACTAAACTAGACTAACCATGACACTATTGACCTTATTACAAAAATAACCCACCCCTTAAATAATTAACAACCCATACATAACACAAGACTTTTGTGTGGTGGCACATATATAAGTCGCATAATATTGTCTGCATCACTTTTCCTTTGCCCTCTTATACACTTTGTAAGAAAACTGTCTCATTCTTAAAAACTCTATTATTTCTCTCCTTCCACAATGACCAACAGATGGCAGCAAGTGCTAAGCGCCAAATTCTCCTCCCTATTGTGCTGAAATCTGTAGATCTCCACCCAAATAATAGAACAATAATGAGAGATGAGAGAGAAAATCAAAGATAAGAAGAAAATGAAGAGCTTATTGATCTGAGGATTTCTTGAAGGAAAAAGAAAAAACCAAGGTGAAGATGTGCAAATACACAGACCAGTAAACCCACAGAAATCTTCACCAAATTCCTTTCACTTAGTATATTACTTTTTCTTCGGTTGAGAAACTTTTAATACCTCCTGGAATTTGTATGATATATATATATATATATATATATATATCCTTCTGAGAGGGGAATCTAGTAACTACTTTTGCCACTGGTCACTTTAGCATTAGGGCTCCCTCGGTGCTACTAGGCTGTAGGCAAAGCTGGTCTAGACCCAACACCAAGCAAAACCATAATTGTATACACCTACAACTGAACATTCAATTAGATGAAATAGATCGAAATACAAGCCTCACAATTCAAAGATAACCCTTTAGTAATTTGGTCAAAGAAAAAACCAAATAGAGGAAACCATAGAGTAGACTGAATATGATAAGTTTACTTGTTTTCCTTTTTCCTTTTTCCTTTTTGGTGGGAAAGGATAAATATAACTTTGGTGAGAAGAGTTTATCCAGTAACCCATTCTTCGGATCATACTTTTCGTGAGAGTGTTCTTTTATTTTTATTTTTGGTAACGGGTATTTTAAAATTTTCACAATTTAGTCAAGAAATTAAATAATCAAAACAAAAACGATGCAACACAATACTAGGGATACCAAATAGGTGTAGGAGAATAGACAAAAATAATGCAGAATCAAGAATTTAATAAGAATAGTCCAAAATTGGATTCTTTGAGAACTTTCAAGTACCAAAATATACACGAATTGAAGGAGAGGATTAAAGAGAATGACGTAGAAGAGTTTAGAATGGAAGAAGATGTTGTTGGGATTTAGAAAAAAGAAAAAGAGAAATAGAGAAGACGAGTATCACAACTCAACCCTTAGGGAGAGTGAAAATAACAAGGGTCAAGCCGACAACACATAAGTATCAAAATTCAATTCATATCATTCAATTAAATTTCTCCTTTGTACAACTCAAGTTGGCCTTTATATAAACTCAAAACACCAAGAAAATAGCAAGAACTAAAATAAAAGTCCTAAATTAACCAGCCTACTTGCTACCTAAGACTTTCCTAAGCCTAATACTACTAAATACTTTACTTTCTAAAAACAATTAAGAAAATTCTAATAAGAACTTTCTAATTTCAAACAGACTTCTAAATAACACACTTTCCTAAACTTAAGACTTTCTAAAACACAGCCTTCTAAAAACACTATTCTCCACTCACTATAACCCTTTAGTAATTTGGTTATAACTTTCCTAAATCACCTCAAATTTGTGTAATCTTAGTCTCATTGGAAATGTAACCGAATAACATCTCCAATGACACCAAAATCTAATCAAAACAACAATTTTCCACCTTAGAAAATATAGGCTAAAAATCAGTTCCGAGGTAAACCTAAAATCCCAAACTAACATTGGTCAAGCCTTATTACAAAAACAACCCAATAACTAAAACCCCAAATTATAACGTTAGCTTTATTATAAAATTGACCCACCCCTTCCAAGATAGGAATTAATCCCACATAACACAATAACTTGAATTGAATCTGGCCCTGCCCTCTTAAGTGAGGCACATACATAAAGTCTCTTTGTGTTGGTCCACATCAAAAAAACTTTTTTAACATCAACGATGAATCATTTAAAATGATCAAAGGAATATGAATCTCAACGCTGCCACAAACGATTTCCCCCTGCTACAACTTCATATTGAGACAACTTTTAGCCTTAAAACATTCAAATCTCTATTGACTACCAAGTCTTAACTACAACAAATTCACCAAAAATATGTTTTTTTTTTTTTTAAATTATTTCATGTCTCTATATATCTTCGAAAGCAGCCATGGTAACCCATCAACACCCTCTAATAAAACTGAAAAAATTTTGAATCAAAAGGAAACACAACAAGCCCTTCACCAAAATTCTGCATTTCTTTTAATTAACCTATCAGTTTCACAATCAACAAAAGAGAAAGGGCACGAAGTGAAAAACGGGTAACCCACCTTTCGAGCAAGAAGACGATAAGCCCTTTTGATATCGGCGGAAGAGGCATCAGATGAGATGCCGAGCACGGCGTAGTGATCTTGCTCGCCATTGATTGCAGCAGAAGCTAAAATTCGATTTGACCGGTGCTCGGTTCGATGGCTCCGTCGGGAATAACACATCCATTGGCCCACCAAGAGGTTTCCCTTGATGCCAGTAGAAACCCCACAGCCACCATCGATGAAGCTCGGGCCCGCCGAGAGGTATGCCAGCATGCTTCAGGCATTCCTCTCCCCCCTCTCTCCCAAACCTCTCATTCCTTTCCCCTGATAGACTAAAGAGTTCGAATACTGTGCGGGGCAGCGTGTAAGGATTATTTAAAGTAACCCAATCATAAGGAGTGGAAAAGCATCTTTGGGTATTTAAATCAACAAATCTGATTTTCATCATGGAAAGTGATAATATCCAACCACATTCGAGCTTATGCACTTGTATCTTGTTATCATGATTCAAACTAATGATTAAAAAAAATGAAGCAAATGTTCTGTGATAAAAATGCCTCTGTAGTGTATATGGTGAATTATAAATAAACATGTGTCGTTTTGGTGCTATAAAAAAAAAAAAAAAAAGTTTAATTACAAAAACCCCCTCTGAACTATTAGACAGTAACTGGTATCCCCGAAAGCCTTCTTTCCCGACGCTCCCCGGACAGTCAAACCTTCATCCCCGATGCCGTCTATGGCTATTCCAGTGATGATGCTTCACCATGGCATCGATGGTACTCCGATGATCTCCATTGACGCCAATGACATAATTATGTGTCTCCATTTGTTCCAACAAACCCTTTCTACTGTTAGAAACCGCTACTCCAATAGCTTCCATTGATGCTGGTAAAGTCAATCTATGTTCTACTAGTGAATTTCCTCAACCAAGATTTTTTTATTTTTCTAATAAAGCATTAGGATTTGTTATTTAGATTTTTTGATAGGGAAATCATTAGAAAATCCTTTGGGTTTGCTACACATGGGCCTCTTCTGATTGGCTTTATTTCAACAAAGGGATGGGATTCAGTTTCCATAATTATCATGGTAGGAGTTCTTATTGCCTCTTCCATTTCATAGCTCATATTACCTCTTCTTATAGGTTTTATAATTGTTTACATATGTAAGTATGTGATTTATGGTTTATAATGTGGAGTGCATAAAAAAAGGGATAAAAAATGGGAGTATTCCATTTGTATCTATGACGCAAGCATAGTGGGTGAACAATTGTAGGTTGTTTGGCCTTGATAGTAACACGCAGCTGCGACCACGTGTCCATGGATGATTGACTATGACTGATATGGATGAACACGTGTCTGCATTATATACCCGCTCATGTATTTTTATGTTGTGTTTTGGATGAATGGATTTCGAGCAGACAACATAAAATATGACATGTGTCATAGCCACGAGTCTACAAACACACCATGTTGGTGATTAGGCAAATATGCAACACGTGTCTAAAAATGCAACCTCAACGGTATTTTGGTTATTTTATAAAATTTATCATAAGTTCAAAATGTCACTACTCAACAAACTAAACCAAAATTCTTAGAGGTTCCTTTAACCAGTCCCTTTAACACAAGTACCCTCTAACACTCAAAATCCAAATCAAATCTTTAAGAATAAAGATTTATCACGCATAACTCAAAGATGTGATCTTTTCATCATTTAAATTTTACACCTATTGCAATAATAATTCTTTACGTGGAAAGAGCATTTTTAAAAAAAATGTAAACTTTGATGGTATAAATAAAACATTTTTAAAATCAATTTACCATTTTATTATTTCTCGAGGTTGTAAAAGGTCTCTTAAATAATAAACGGTAAACTAAAACATTTGTACACATAGAAGACAATATCATACGAAAATTTTCAAATAAATCTTCTCACTAGATATCCAACTCAATGTAACGTAGTGTACACAAATGTACACAAGTATGTTGACGTGAAATAACACTTGTGTGACCGACGAAAAATCACACTGCTAACTACAATCATCTTACATATAATGACATAGCCACTAAGTTGTCTAGATCTATCCACAATCAAAAGCATTCTATGTTAACACCAAGAATTGAATAATCGACCTCCCTTATGGATAATTAATTATCCACCAATTTTCCTAAAGTGTTCCCTGCTAACATAGTTTTTGATTGAAAACCCCTTTACCCTCTTTGTATAAAACATACATGCACATACATACATCTATTAAGAAATACAAACATAATAAGTTCATCAACATAAATGTCTCATTAGCATAAATGCATATTAAGGATGTATAATATAAAAGGTAAAATATCAAAAGTGAGACAACCTAAGTCTAGCATAAGTTGGATAATTCTAGCATATGTTAGGTTGTGAGCATAAACATTTGCAATTTCACCTACCTTCTTAAAAATATACATATCAAAAAGACTAACCAAACATTTACAATCCAAAGCAAGAGCTTTAAAATTACAAGCACAGCCCGAAATGGGTCCAATTAAAGCATTAATTGTAATTGAGGAGCCGCTTTCCAAAATGTTCTGGAAGTTTTGATGTTGTCAACATCTAAAATTAGAACAATCAATTGAATTCAACCATCTAATCCACAAATTATTAAAAACTTTTTGAATTTATTAATTGTTTTTTACCATATAAATGATTGTAAGAAAATACACGTAACACCCCCAAACCTGAATTCAGGTCTAGATTCGTAGCATTCCATATTCGGATTCGTTACATTCACAAAATCCAATAATCACATAACATTGCCCAATCATGAGCCCGATAATAAAATCCAATAGTCTACAAGTTCTATTTTAGTACTTTGCTTAAAATCTATTAAGTCCATTTAATTCAATAGTTTATGGAAGTGTATTAAATATTCATTAACCACACATATTTGGATCGATAATTGTGAAAGCGTAAGTCAATATCACATAGATCATAGTAGTATAGTGAAAATAGTATTAAAGTCTCTAATGATAGTCGATATAGTAGAGTGATCCATATCTATGTCAATAGGGTGTCCTCTCATCCAAAATATACAAAAGAGAACTGAATATCTACTAATCCAAAAATGTGAACCCAACATAGAGGGGTCCGATAATATGTCCATAACAGATGTCAAAATAAAAGAAAAGTAGACTATGCCGAAGCAAGTCTCTCAGATGTAAGACCTGCAATAAAGATCAGTCTGAAAAACAAAACAACTTAGTTAGTCCCAACCTATAAGCAATCTAGCAGATCATAGATAATCTGAAGCAAAACACAAATTTGAATACTAGCATATCCAAAAGTCAATACAAAACTAAGCAAGGATCAAAGCAATGAGCATAATCATGCTAGTACAAAAATATAATAGTCACATATTGAATAGAAGTCAAAGTCCAATACAAAGTTCTAAGTTCAATGTAGAGATTCAAAGTTCTCAAGTCTGATGTCTTATGTTAGCTTTGAAAGGTCTAGTGTTCGATCATTCGGAGTGTTCAGAGTTCAATGTTTCGAAAGGGTTCAACGTCCATATGGTTCATAAGGTTCAGAGATCGATGTTTGAAGTGTTTGGAGTTCACATGATTCAATATTTGAATGGTTCAAAGTTCCAAAATTCGATATCCAAAGGTTCAATGTAAGGTTTTCGTATGCTTTGGTCAACCCCACGGATAGGGTCTTGAGTCCTTGTTATAACCTCAATGAAAGATCCTGAATCCTTGCTTTAACCCCAAGGAAAGGTCCTGAGTCCTTGCTATAACCCCAAGGAAGGGTCTTGAGTTTTTGTTTAGCCCTAAAAATAGGCCCAAAAGTTTGTAGACTAAAGAGCATGTCCGAAGTCCAGAGGTCACACTTAGCCAGATGACAAGGTCCAAAAGGTCGAAATCCAAATGCACCACACTTAGCCTGGTGATAGGGCCTAAAAAGGTTAAAGTTTAAAGGTCACACTTAGCTTAGTGACGGGGCTTAAAATCATTAAAGGTTCGAAGTCCAAATGGATTCACATTAATAAGTCCAAAGGTCACATAGGTTCAATAATCAGAATAGCTCTATGATGTACAAAATAAAATAGACATGGCATTGCCATGGTTCAACCATTTCGAAGGCATATGATTCACTTAAATTTGATAATAGCAAATAATTCGATATTCATAAGATTAGAGTCATAATGGTTCACTAAGGTTTCACATAATTTAATGATTCTAAACATGTAATAGAATTCGATAATCCATATAATCACATAAAAAGCATAGAATCAATGAGTTCAATATATTTCACAAAAATTCAGAAATTCACATGGTATCCTAATGAATCAATCATAGAGATTAAACAATATCACTTTTAGTGTTCTAAATAAAAGGCTAAGGCAAGATTGCCTTTCGAATTGATCATAAATGGTATAGGATCTTGAAGGATTTATAACTTCACACAGATTTTCAAAGATTCACATGGAGAATATATAGATGTCACATATTCTAAAGAATTTCTTAAGAAAAATCAGTCCACACAATGTCTAAGATGAATAATCTTTCAGAAAATAAGTGTAGATCTAAAGATCAAACAAGATTCAATGGTCTCAAGCATAGACCTACAGAATTTTCAGAGATTCCAACAGGACAAGAGTTATTATAATCATAAGGAGCATGAAAACACACTAAACAAGTTGGAAATCGTAGATCTAACATGTTTCAAATGATTGAATTCAAAGATTTTCAATAATCTCTGAGAATTCCATGGATAGCATCATATAATCTGAAATCAAAAGGGAAATTATGTAACACCCCGCACCATGATGCACATATTATTGTACACATGTCACACATAGAATGCTAACATATGTCACATAAGTTTTGTACAAACATAAGACCACTTAAATGCACATATATTGATCTGAACATTGACACAACTTTAGAAAGACACTAATGAAAATGTAAAAAGAACCTGTGAGTGAACCTTATACCTTTAGACATGCACAAAAGTCTAGAGTCATACACAATAAACGGCAAACGAAACAGACACCAAATGAAAAGGTAAAAGGCAATTTACTAAGTAAGAAAAAAGGGTCAATGACATGACAAGTTCTAAAGTTGTCCTAGACAGTTGGGACAACTTCATAAATAAATCAGTATCAATCCCGTAGGAATCACCCTACAAATAATATATGTTGGGAAAGATCTATGAGTCTACTTTCCAATCTCATAAACGGTGAATGAATTGAAGTTTTCTAGAAGAAGTTATGACAATTTTCATATCAAGTGTCTATGTCATCTAGTATGGTCTGAATCAATAAATTTTGAGGTAACTTTAAAAATACATTAATAAAAATGTAGGACGAATTAGAGCAAGCTATATATTCTTAAAAAAGTCTTGAAGTTTAGTTTTGAATGAAAAAATGGTGAGGGAATCCAAGTTCTGTAGGCACAGTCATAACCATTTTTCCATCGAGTGTTTGTGTTGGATGACATCATAAAAACAGAAAATTCTGTATAACTGCAATTTTTGTAAAATTTTAAGGACTTTTTTATTAGAGACCTACCCAAACACGAAATTGGGGATTACAGTTGTTATTTATGGCTATAAAAATATAAAAATTCATAAGAAAGTGGATATTTTGAAGAAGTTTGCAAGTTTGGGGATGTTAAAGAAAGAACAAAAGAAAAAATTAGATTTTGGTACTTTTGAAAAAAGAACTTGAAATTTTGATTTAGTTTCGTTTTCAGACCAAAAAGTAAGTAAACAAGAATACTTTTACAACGTTTTGATTGTTCTTAGGTTCTTAGAATCATTCTTATTCAGTTTTGCTATAATCCATGAAGGTTTTTGCTTTGATTGGGTTCTTAGAAAAGGGTTTTTGTAAAAGAAATTATATTTTGTAAACTACTTGAATGTTTTACATTGTATTGTATTGTTTTAGGTTCTTAGATCCATTTATTTACAAGTTTTGCAAAGAACTATGATCGTTTTGATTTATTTAGGTTCTTTTACATGTAATTGAAAAAGCAAAATTTTATTTTCAAGTAAATTCATGTTCTATCTCTTGATTTTGATTCAAATAAGTTCTTAGACGATTTTAGTCTCTATTTTGCAAATGAAAAAAAGATTTTTCTACTCAGTTTTTAAATTGTTTTAAAAGAATCTCATGTTTTTAAAAGGAGTTTTTAATGGATTTTAAATAAAAAATTTTAATATGTCAATCTATAAATTTATGTTCTTAGGTAGGTCAGATTCTTATTTTTTGTTTTGATTCAAAGATATGCATTGTTTATAAATTATTAAAGATTGTAAGTTTTATTTTGCTTTAATATCTGTTAGTACCTATATTTATTTTGATAAAAATATATGCTTAGCTATAACATGAGACCCATTTGCCATCAAAGAGATAATTTTGATGGACCTCATCATCAGGTTTAAATAGATGATATCAAGTACACTCTTCATTGGGTCACATTAATTGACGATGCTTGTTATGTTTGCCACTAGACATGAGATGGTGGTATCCTGCCATTGGATTGTAGATGGGTTTGTTCTGTTCTATTGCCTGTTATCTAGCTTATAGCACGTGTAGGGAATTTATAGTATATGATCCAATTATCTGTTATCTAGCTCGCAGCACGTGTGGGAGATTTAGATATTTATTTTAGCAAGTCTCATATGTGTGTGTGTGTGTGTGTTTTAGTGATTTGTTCTGTTTAAGTTTAGTTTTAGATATTTGTCTAATTCAGTTCTAATTATGTTTCTGTTCAGTTGTGCATCTTGATTTCCGTTATGATCTGTTATTTATTCTATCTTAGATTAGAAACATTGTTCGATATGTAAAGTAATTATTTTGAAAGCATGTTTCGTTCTTTTTTTAGTATAAAAATATTTGTGTTCACTGACCCAATTGTTTTAGCATGTTAAGTAGTATTCCTATTTATTTTCAAAGTTAGTCACACTTACAGAGTTGACACTGTTATTTTCAGATGATAGAGATAATAGGGTAGATGAGTAGCCTAGGTTCCAAGAAGAAGAGCAATGATGGAGATTTGATTTCACTATTTTCAAACATTATGTTATTTTATTTCAATATTTGTTTAGAGACTTATTTTGGTTCTGTTTAGTTCATTTATTTTTTGTTTTATTTAAAGATATTTTATAAGTAAGTTTCAAATTTATAGAGATGACTTATTATTTGGGTTTATGTTAGACTATAGGATTTTATTTATGGAATATGGTTTATGGATTTTTAAATTTAATGGAATGGTTATAGTTTGATTATGAAATTCTGCTACATATGTATGAAAGGAAAGATGCAAAAAAAAATTATAAGTAATTTAAATAACATTGTTGTGCATGGATTAATGTCACGTGCTAAAATTCGTAGCTGTACAGGTATGGGTTTTGGGGCGCGACAAATTCACATCGAATCACCCATAGTTAGATAGATTTACTTACTAAAGAGCTTGAATTCAAGGATTAAGTAATATTCAATGGTTTAGAGTATAGCTCTCCAGAATTTCAGAGGATTTACTCACAAATTCACAAGGATCTAAAGATTAAAAGAGAGGATTTATCATATAATGTATAAAAAGTAAGATTAATTACTTAAGAAGCTTAAATCTAAACTCGCACATAGTTTCCATAGATTCCAAAGAGTTTCAATATCAAACACAGAGACCTAAGAGTTCCAAAGATAATATGCATTATCAAACCCATAGTAAGCACAATTACTTATAATCTCTCTAAAGCTTTGTTTATTTCCGAAGCTCCTATTCTTCAACCTTTCAAATTCACTTCCCCCGTAAAAATTAGTGTAAATCTAACATCAAATGAATAAACCTAAGATGACCAAGGAAGAAAATCACTTAATTTAGCAAAAGTTCCTAATATTGGGTTGAACTTACCAAATTGAAGAATAATTTCTCCTCATTCATTCCCAAATCTTGCAATTCTCTCACTCACTCACTCACTCTCTCTCTCGCTCTCTCACTCTCTCTCCTATTTTCTATGTTTTCTAAGAGGTATAATAGACCCAAATGAGGCCTAAAAGGGACAATAAGTCATCACAAATGAGATCCCAGAAGTGCAGGGGTCCAATGGTTAAAGGCCACGTTGAAAAAAGGAAAGATATGCAAATGTTCGCAACTTAAAACATTTTGACACCCCTGACTGGTCAGACACTTGGAGATTGTTTAGGGCACCTCCCGATGGTGATGCCCCATCTCCCTGACCGGTCATGCTTATGGGTCTTGGGTTCTAAACCCCCGGTTCAGACACCCTTTGGTAAAATAGGTGTAACTTTCTTTAGAAAACTCATTTTTGAGAAGCATTTGAAGCATTAGAAAGTAAACTTCAAGAACTTAATCATGGTATATTTTTTGTACTCTAATTCACTCAGGATTGGCATTGGTAGGCCCAAAAAGTCACCCTAAATACACTATTAGGAAAACCTTTGAACTTGTCAAGTTCAGGTTCAAACTTGAGTTCAACACTTCTAACTTAGTTCAAAAGGTTCCTAAACCACTCCATGGTCTATTTAAAATATGTGAAATGAAAATTTTACCCTTACAAGAAAAACTATATTTTTACCCTTTCTAAGGCATTGCGAGGTATTACAATACATCACTAAGAACTTGTGATCACTTGTGTGAATTTATTTGGATAATCTATTGATTTCTATATTTGAAAATTTGGTTTTTCTTTTCTTTAATTTAGTTTGATGTTCTTTTTGTTCTATTGTTGGTTATTACTACAAATTCACGTGACTTAAAAATATACCTCTTCCTTAAAGCCCATTCATGGTTAAAGCCATAAAACTAAAGTTTTACAAAGCTTTAATCACTTAACTACTCACCTAAGAATTAGTGATGGTCTTGAGATTGGGAAAAAGAAGGCTAGTCCTTTCAAATGTACACATCTACTTCTTTCGTTTGAAGATTTGATAAAATCAAATGGAAAACTATTAAATCTAGTGTCCTATTAAACAATAATTCAATGAATGACTAATTAGAATTGATTAATTAAAGTAAATGAAAAAAAATTAAAGAAAACTTATAGTCATGGAGTAAGCTCCAACTTTTATATATGCTTTTTTACGTTAGCATAATGCATTTTTGGTATAGTATATGACTTTACAAAAGCATTCTCATATTTTTCTTGTTGTTTTAAGGGATTTTTTGTCGGATCATCCATCAAGTTTGGCAAAATTGCCAAATAATAAGGTATTTTCATATATTTAAAAAAAATGCAACTCTTTTTTAAATATTTCTAAAAATGGTATATAAATGACAAAAAAGTTTTTAAAAAATCAGTTATACATTAACAAAAATTTGGATTTTCTTATATAACCTTGAGTTTGATTTGGACCTACCAAATCTAACCAACACCCTCACCCACATCATCGTGCCCATGCTGTTGGACTGGAGTTGCTCCGTCGTTGTCCAGTTCATCGCAACACCCATCTCCACCGTCTTCGCCATTGTCTATAGCTTTGATAAAACTCAAGCCTACAAGCACTTCATCAAGTGATGCTTTGCACCCTTTCTACGGTTTGGATTGTATCCAAGTGATGCTTGAGAAAAATCCTTGTAGCATCACTACACGGCAACGGACCAATAGGCGGCATTAGAAAACAAAAGTATGGCACAGATGATAATTCCATCAGCATTCAAGAGACAAGTGTTAGCGCATCTCATGCACAAGTGACCTTCTCTGCAAAGTACTGACAAGCATCAAGCACATTTTTAGAATTAAACAAATGCGAATATATATAAAACAAAGGCCGTAGGATACTTATGAGCGAATTCCTACTTTCCAAGACTACTATTCTCACAAATTCGACAAAGGAAATACATAAAAGCCTATTTTGACTTCTCTTCAAACAACGTTAGTAAAGAGCAAAAACTTGTTTTTCAAATTTCAGGTCTCTCTAATTAAGTCTTGTATGATTTTCTTGTCTTTCATCTTTAGAAGTTTGTTATGTCTTTTATTTCTATCTGTTTTTTTTTTTTTTTTGTGTGTGTCAATGATCATGTTATTGATTCATTGAAAACTCATTATCAATGAAGACAACTCCAAGTTCTTAGCACTCACAACTCCTTCGTTGGAGAAGAAAGAATATAACAACCCCCATTCCAAGTGATGACATATCGGTTAAGCAAGCTCCTTTACGTCAACTAGGTGGTCCTGCGGTCATCCCAGGTATTTGACGAGGCTGGTCCTGCACACATAGATCAACAGAAGGTCAGGAAGCTAGGTGCTGGCTTCTAGCTCTTCGACGATTAAGTCAGTAAATGGGGGGGGGACCCTAGGAACGGAGCTCTCATTCTTTCTCTTTAAGGTTTCTGATCTCTCAAACCTGGAGGATGGATTAGTGCACATATTTATAGGCTCGAGTCATGGTGTATCTGAATGGATCTCGCATGTTGTTTTATTCCCACGTTCTTGCATGTTGTTTTCCCCCACCTTCTCTCATGTCGTTGTCGCCCACATTCTTGGCCACTTCTCCCCCTACTCTCTCTGTCTTTTTATCATAATTGGTAGGTCTGCTCTAGAGAATATTCTATTTGAGTAACGGTTTTTGGATCATACTTATCCTTAAGTTGAACAGTCGGGGTTATCACATTCCATAAGTCGGAAAGTCTTTGAATCCTCTGGGGCTTCGGAGTTTTGAGTAGTCTTTGGGTGTCAGGTGCTTTGAGTAGTAGTTGGGGTTACTAGCAAGATGCTTGGGGTCGAGTATCGAGGGATGATTTTATCTTTTGGTTAAGGGCCTCAATATCTGGTGAGTTGGGGGGGCCCAGTCCCCTCGAAACTTTGTGGGTCAGTCCATCTAGGGTCAGGGTTGTGCTGGTTAATCAGGATCAGCTAGTAAGAACCTTAGTAGAGTTTTCCCCATCAGTTGCCCCTATTCCGGGTCCGAGGTTACGTGGCCTGGGAATATGAACTATCTGCTTTTGTCACTTATTATTTTGGCGTAGGTGGAGTGTCGTTTTAATTATCGAGGTGGTACCGGTTGAGGATGAGCGCTAATGATGACCTCACATTTAATGGATTTCAATAACTGAGAGGACATGCCAATGCTAGTTACGGGTCATGTCAAGCATCGTGTCATCTCGGATCTCTAGACCATTTAATGGCTATGTTTAAATCTCTTTAATATTTTGGGATTGGCACGTCGCTTCATTTCCCAAGTTTAGTCCATTAACCTTTAGATACACGACACATGCAGGGCCAAGAATCTCTGAGGTATTCTATAAATACCTTCTTCGACAATGTTCGAGCTTTCCTTCATCTTTGCCTCTTACTTCTTATAAAACTCCACTTCAAACGATTTCTGGCGAGTCTTCCTTGTCCTAGTAGGTTGTCGTCTTCATCTCCGACATCAACTGCACCTATAAGCTCTTTTCCTAGTTGTCTTCAACAGTCTTCTTCTTCCAGGAAACCGTTCTTCATTTTATTCTGGAGTCCTTCTCAGGTCCGCTCCTTTCTTAGGTACCTTTTCTTCAGGCCGCCTACTTTCGCTGTAATGTTTTTTACACTTCCCTTTTTCTCTTTTGGTTAGTATTTTCTGGTTTCTCCTTTTTTGTCATATTTGTGTCTGCATCTTTCTCAAATTTTCTTTTCCCTCATTTTCTAGAGTCATCTAAATGGTGTCCGGGGATACTGTCGACTGGATGGTCGATGGGGCAGATGACTTGTCGAAGGTCCGACAAAACCCCTTGGAGCAAGCCATCGAGCCAGCTTCATTTAACGCCCAGGGGGCAACGACGAAGATTGCTCCTGAGCAAAAATTCAAGGTCGCCCTCTATAACTCAGAGTTAGGGGTGAAAACCCTAACTCAATATTATTTTACCTATCTCATTCCTAAGGGGATCGTCTTTATGGCCTTAGGGGACTCTCGGGCTTTGAAAGCCCCTATCGGCAGCATAGCGCTATACAAGCAGGCCTTCATGGTTGGCCTCTGATTTTCAGTTTCTTTGTTTTTAAGGGAATTACGACTCTGTCTTGGGCTGGCACCCGGACAACTAATGCCCAATGCTTGATGAATAGCCATAGGCTGCATGGTCCTATGGGAGCTGACTTTCAAGGGAAAACATCCCCTTACACCCAATGAGTTTTTTCATTGCTACTGCCCTAAGGAGCAGAAGCCCGGGTGGTTCTACTTCGTCAGTCGGGACCCAACTCTAACGTTAGTGATTGGGCTCCCGAGCTCTAATAGTGGATGGAGGACCTGATATTTTTTGTTTGTCTCTGGTGAGGTTGGGAGAGCCCCCGAGGGAGGTCTCAGCAATAAAGTTCAACAGGGCATGGGCGTCAGTCATCAACCTAGTAAGTAAGCCATTAATCTATCGTCATTTCTTGCATGCATTTTCTTTTTCTTGTTGTCACTGTCCATGCTTGAACGGTTTTTCTTTTAAGTTGTTTTATGCATTTTTTTTTAGTTTCTGAAGTAGACAAGCTGTCCAATGAGGAGGAGGCTCACATTTGGGAGGTAATAAACTATCATTCCTACACCTTCCCGAATCTCGTTACACCCGACCGATTACATCAGTGTGATTTCTGTCCAAACCTAGGTAACTTGCCCGTCCTTATTTTATTTGTCTTCTCTTCCCCTCTTCTCTCCAATTATTCTTTTATATTTTGTTAATTTCTAATCTTGGGTCTGTTTCTTGGGTAATAATGAAGATAGATAGAAAATATCTTTCCTATGCTAAGGAGATCAGAGATAAGGCCCTGAGGGCCAAAAAGGCTGGTCAGCCAACGACTATCCAATCAAAGGCAACCGCGACCTCGAAGAAGAGGAAAAGCCATATCATCTCTAGGGGGCTTCCGGGCCCCTAAGGCAACCCAGTGCCTTCCCTAACTCCCTCTACCATCATCTCAGTCGTTGACTTGGAGGGGGACACAGGTGGTTCCTCTCTCGCTCCTTCGAGATCTAGGCCATGACTTCTCAGACGACCACTCTTGCGACTGCTGCTGAGGTCCCTGCTATCGAGCCTCCTACCATCGCCCCCGAGGCCCCCACCCCGATAGTCATGACTATGACCACCTCAACTTGGGGGGGGTAACTTCTACTCCTGCCCCATTAGTAGGAGAGTCCTCGCTAAGGCCCGGTTCCTAGTTACTAAGGTTAAGTCCAGGGGGGACTACCTTCTAGGGGGTGTTCCCCTAACAGACCTTGAGTACTTTAAGAAGAACCTCTCCCCCGTCACCTTGTATAAATATATGATGCACTACATGGCTAAGGTAAAGCATTCCGTCCCTCAGCATTTTCTTTTTCTTCTCTCCTTTTTTTATCTGTGGTACTGATTTGGTTTTGTTTTTGCAAACTGTGGCCCTAATGACAACCTCCATCTAGAGATATAAATTATGTGAGCAGGTCATGGTCGATATCTAAACAGCCTTGCCCAGGCAAGGAACAAGAACAAGGCCATCAAGGAAGAGGTAAAGGCCATATTCGGTGACCTCGAGAAAAAACTGAAATGGTTCGATGACTCTTGCACTAGCATGGCTGCAAAGGCCGTAGAGTAGGAGATCACATCAAGGGCTTAATTGCTTTCTTGCGAGAATTTGAGAGGGATGTTCATTGGGCTAGGGATGAGCTAGGGCACGAGAGAAACCGTCGTATTAAGATCGAGAACAATTCCACTGCGATCCTCGAGAGCTCGATAAAAAAGGAGGTAGCCGATGCCTTAAAATGGGCACACCTCGAAGCTGAGGCAGAGAGAGAAAGAGAGAAACAAAGGAGGAGATGATGGAAGAGGCCCTCTGGGTAGCCGAAGCCAAGTGCCTGGCCTTAGATGCTTTCAGCATTGTCAAGGCTGATTGCTTTTGAGAAGGTTTTGAGGAGTTTTGAGATATAGCGGCCGAGCGGTATCCTGACTTAGACTTCTCATTTATCATGCCCAACAAGGGGGGTGTTGAGGTTGAGGATGAGGAACAAGTAGAGGCCAACCAAGAAGATATCGTGGTCGTTAAAGGGGCTATTGAGGGAGAACAAGGCTTAGCGACCGAGGGGGTGGTCGAAGAGCAAGCAGTGGCTACACCTGGGGAGGTTAACCGAGGGGAAGTCATCCCGAAAGAGGGAGAGGTGGCATATTGGACTATTGTAAAAATTCTGCATATGAATGAAATCTTCTTTTGCCCCCGTCTGTGTGTATCGTGTCTTTCTTACAATCTTAATATTTTTCTTTAATTTTTTTTTAAGTATTGATGTGTGTCGTGGTGATTTTCTCTCATATTTTTTATGCGTATTTGGGTAGGCCAGGGTATGTAGCGTTAGGAGTGTTGAAAAAAAATCTAAGTATAAGTGCATCTCGAGGTAATTACTTTTTCTTGAGTGGTGGTGAGTAGTGTCAACTTTTTCTAAGTATGGATGTACATCGGAGACCAAGCCTTCTTAACTAACTAGCCCATTGTCTTTTAAGCACCTCCTTGTGTTTTTAGAAAAGTGAGGGTCCCCGGTGGCACTCCTTCAAGGCTTAAGCCCTTTCCCTGTGTGGGGGTCTTCCTTGGGTGATGCCACCTGGTACTCTCAAATATTTCTCTAATTTACCTATCTTATCTATGAGGGGATGTAGTTGTACTTACTTGGTAAGGGAGGGTTGACTCGGGTTGTGATGCACCTTCTTCAACATGGTTCAGGCTCTTTTTGTTGACTCATGAGATCCTCCTTCGCCTTACATTTCTTCAGCCAGGAAGTCACTTGATTTTGAGATTCGGGGTCATCCTTGTGATTGAAGGGTTAACCTTATAACCCAATGGATAGTCTTGTAGCCTGATATGGAAGGATGGGCCAGTCTTGTGGCCTAGGGTCAGTCTTGTGACCTGAGGGTTAATCTTATAATCCAGAGCCAGTCTTGTAGTCTGATCTGGAAAAATGGGCCAGTCTTGTGGCATCGGGTTAGTCTTATGACCTGAGGGTTAATCTTATAACCCGAGGCTAATCTTGTAGCCTGATTTGGAAAGATGAGCCAGTCTTGTGGCCTGGGTCAGTTTTGTGACCTGAGGGTTAATCTTGTAACTCGGAGCTAGTCTTGTAGCCTGATCTCAGAAGATGGGCCCATCTTATGGCCTGTGGTCAGTATTGTGACCTAAGGGTTAATCTTGTAACTTGGGGCTAGTCTTGTAACCTGAACGCAATGGCTTAAAATGTTGTCAAGCCTACATAACTTAGAGCATTTCATCAGTTAGAATTATAACATCAATTTTATTGATAGTATTTTCTTAGATGTTCTACATTCCATAGTCATGTCAGGGGCTCACCCAGCATTGTTTCAAGATGGTAAGTCCCAGGCCTATTACAATGCGTCACTTAGTAGGGCCTTTCCTAGCTTGGTCTCAGTTTCCCTTCTGTTGAATCTTGTGTGGATAAACTCACCTTTCTGAGCAATAGATCCCTAATGGAAAATCTCTTTGCCTTGACTTGGGAAATGTAATACTTGGTCATTTTTTGCTTGTAAGCAGCTGCCCGAAGTGTGGCTTCGTCTCTCTCCTCTTATAATAGGTCGAGATTGTTTCTAAGGCTTTCTTCATTCTTCTTTAAGTTAAAGTTTGATGTTATGTAGGTGGCCATTCCAATCTCGATGGGTACTACTGTCTCGGTTCCGAAAGCTAATGAAAATGTCATTTCCCTTGTGGGGGTCCTCACTATGGTGCAGTATGCCCATAGGACACTCGGTAATTCCTCGGGCCAAAGGCCTTTTGAGCTGTCGAGCCTCTTTTTTATTGTGCCCAGGAGGGTTTTGTTAGTGACTTCCACTTGGCCATTGGCTTAGGGGTGAGCCGGGGAAGAGAAGTGATTCTTGATGCCGAGCTCTATGTAGAATTTTCGGTATCTAGTGTTGTCAAATTGTTTACCGTTGTCGGTAATAATGACCGGAGGGATGCCAAATCTACACACAATAGACTTCTAGGTGAAGTCCCGGATGTTCTTCTTGGTGATCTTCACCAAGGGTTCAACCTCTACCCACGTGGTGAAGTAGTCGATGGCCACTACTAAGAACCTTATTTATCCTTTCCCCATGGGGAGTGACCCAACTATATCAATCCCCCACTGTACGAAGCCCCAGGGCCCGCTATCAGGACTAATTCTTTTATGGGTTTCTTAGGAACGTTGGCAAACCTTTGGTACTTGTCACACCTTTAAGCGAGGAGAGTATCTCTGGTACTTGTCACACCTTTAAGTGAGGAGAGTGGCATCTCTTACATAGAGGGCCAATAGTACCCAGCTCTGATTGCTTTATGGGTCATTGCCCTTCCTCCTGAGTGGTTTCCATATATGCCCTCGTGTATCTCTCGGAGTACATAGTCGGCTTCTTCCTCGGATAAACATCTAAGCAGGGGGAAAGTGAAACTTCTCTTGTAAAAAGGGTTGCTAATAAATAGATACCAACTAGCCCATGTTTTTACTTTTCTCACTTATTCCTTGTAGGGTTGCAAACGAACCGGATACAGACCGGATATAAGCATATCCACTTTTGTATCCTATTCTACCGGATATTATAAAACTATACTGTATCCTAACCGTTTAAAAATATTGGATTTTGGACCAGATTTCGGATATCCAGAAAAGAAAAAAAACAGAAAGGCAATTCCAATATGTTGTCATAATCGTCAGTGCATTCTTCCCTAACCCATGTCTATCTTCTCCAAAATCTTCAATGTTGTATACCTATGGGTGCTAAAATGGATCAAGATTGAACAAATATGAAGTAAATAGTTGATATATTTTTAAGGGTTTTAGTTATTAGGCTATTTATGATTGTTGGATTAGTTTTAAATTCAACAATTTATTCTCTATATTCTATACATTGTTATATTTTTACGAAATGGGTATTAACCGGAATGGAACAATATATATCCTTATCCTAACCGTTTATAGCAGATATTTTTATAAACGGACCGGATAAGCTTATTTTGGATACGTCACGGACTGGAACACAATAATTTTTTGGATAACTTACAGCCCCACTTCCTTGTCCTCGGGAAACTCACCGCTTTTCAAATATCTTATGATCTGATTGGCCCACTCAGGCCAAGGACTTGCCATATTGACTTCCCTATCTCCTTCTGTTTTGATACTTGGCTTTGGTAGGTGCTCGACGAGGACCCTGGGGGCTAGGTCTTGAGTGGAGGATGACGCAAGTTTGGCTAACCTGTCGGCTTCTTTATTATCCCCTCATAGGGCCCGTTGTATATTGAAGTGCTTGAATCAAGACTTTTCTTTCTCAATTATGGTGAGGTATTGTTTCATCCAGCCATCCTTAGCCCCACACTCCACTTGCACTTGTCCAACCACTAGCTGGGAGTTACTATTGACCTTTACCCTCTTGGCCCCAAGTGTGCGGGCGAGGCATAGCCTCGTGATCATTGACTCGTACTCAGCTTCATTGTTGGTTGTCTTGAACCCAAACCTTATGGCATACTCAAGTTTACTTTTTTTGACGTGATCAAGACGACTCCTCCCCCGCCTGCACTATTAGTGGAGGAACCATCCACTTATACGATCCACTTTGCTTGGTCTACTTCTTGTTGCTCGTCTTGGATTTCGGTCTCAGTGTCCAATGCATAAGTGTACTCGACGATAAAGTCCACAATAGCTTGGCCCTTGATAACTCCCCGAGAGTGGTACTCGATGTCAAATTCGTTTAACTTTACCGACTACTTGACTAGTCTTCCTAAGGTCTCGGGCTTGTGTAGTATGGTTCTGAGCGGCTGATCTGTTAAGACCTGGATGGCCTGGGCCTAAAAATAAGGTCTCAATCATTGAGCAGTGATGACTAATGCGAACACCATCTTCTCAACCCTCAGGTACCTTTCCTCTACCCCCTAAAAGCCCTACTGGTGTAGTACATTGGCGATTGTACCCCGGCCTCTTTTCTCACCAGCATTGAGCTTACTGCCATCTCTGATACCAATAGGTATACATAGAGTAGCTCTCCTTGCTTTGTTTAGTTGTTCAGTGGTAAATGACCAAGATTGTCCTTAAGCTCCTCAAAGGCCTTATCGCACTCTTCATCCAAGCATAAAGCTTTCTTTACCAGGCGAAAAAAGGGATAGCATTTGTTTGTGGCCCGAGAGATGAATTTGCTTAACGTGGTAACCCTCTCGACCAGACGTTGCACCTCTTTGGTGCTTCTGGGAGTTTGCATGTCTAGTATGGCCTTCACCTTCTTGGGGTTAGCCTCTATTCCCCATTGAGATACCATAAAACGGTGGAACTTCTCGGCTAACACTTCAAAGGTACATTTGCTGGGATTAAGCTTCATCTTGTGCTTCCTCAAGGTTTAGAAGGTTTTGCTCATATCAGAGAGGTGTTGCTCAACTTGAAGGCTTTTTTCCAGCATGTTGTCTACATACACCTCAACGTTCCTCCCGATTTAGCCTTTAAACATCTCATTGATGAGTCTCTGATAAATGGCCCCCGCATTCTTCAATTTAAAGGAAATGACCTTGTAATAGTAGAGTCCTCGGTCGGTGATGAAGGCGGTTTTCTCTTGGTCGGGCCCGTGCATCTTTATTTGGTTATATCTCAAGAAAGCATCCATGAAACTAAAAGTTTGGTGGTCAACTGTTGAGTCCACCAAGGTGTCAATCCTCGAGAGTGGGAAGTTGTCCTTTAGGCATGCCTTATTGAGGTTGATGAAGTTGACACACATAAGCCACTTTTTACTCGATTTTTGCACCATTACCACGTTTGCCAACCAGTCGGGGTAATGGACTTCCCTTACAAAACCAGTAGCCAACAATTTCTTTACCTCTTTTGTAATCGCTTGATTTTGCTCTAGAGTGAAATTCCTCTTTGTCTACTTGACGGGCCTCGAGGCTGGATCCACATTCAATCTGTGCACAGCTATCCAGGGATTTATTCCCAGCATGTCTTCATGCGTCTAAGCGAACACGTCCTAGTTGTTGATAAGGAAGTCTTGTAACCAAACTTTGAATTCTCCCAACAGGTCTAATCCTACCCGGGTGACTCCATCAAGTGTGTTGGGATTTAGGATAATGTCTTCTATCTCTCCTCCTGGTTCCACTACTACTCGGGTCCTCTCATCTCGGACCTCTAGGCTGTCAATCGACATGCTTTCTTTCGGGGCCGGCTCCCCCTTGAGCGAGGCCATATAGCATTCCCTGGCAGCCACTTGATCTCCCCTAACCTCTCCGATTCCACCTTCACTTGGGAAGCGCATCAATAGATTATATATTGATGTGACTGTCTTTAGCTGATTCATCGCCGACCTTCTGAGTATTGCATTATAGGCTGAGGGACAATCAACCACCAAGAAATCTATCACCCGGGTTATTTACCGATCTCTTATACCGGCTGTGACTGACAAACTGACCGTTCCTAGTGGGAGTAACTGATCGCCTATGAACCCCACCAATGGCGTTTGGACATGCCTGAGTTTATCTTGCCTGACACCCATTTGGTTAAAGGCTGAGAGGTAAAGGATGTCCGTTGAGTTCCCATTGTCGATGAGGATACGGTGCGTAAGGTAGTTTGAAATTACTAATGTCACTACCAAGGGGTCATCATGAGGTTGACTCACTCTCTGATCATCTTTTGCAGAGAAGGTGATGTGAGGGTGATCTGACTTGAGATGCTTCACTAGCCTCTCTGTCATCATCATTCACTAGTCTCTCTCTACTTGAATCTGCCTCACGTGTGATCTCCTCACTGAGCTGGATTCTCCTCCCCCAGTGAACCCTCCATTTATTATCCTTATCTCCCTTATCGACCCTTTAGGCTTTATTTCTTCTCGAGCAGGAAGGTCTCGTCGGGCGCTCTCACGCATGTCCTATTACCGTCTTGCAATAAATCTCTACAATCGCCCTCATTAGATGAGGGCTTCTATCTGCTCCTTCAAGTCAAAGCAGTCGTTGGTGTCGTGGCCATGGTCTCAATGAAAGTGACAGTATTTGTCGCGGCTTCTCTTCTTTAGTGGGGCGTAGATCCTCTCGGGCCATTTGATGCTCAAGTCATCCCTGATATAAACGAACACTTGTTCAATGGGTGCATTAAGAGGGGTATAGTTTTGAAACCTACTTGGGGGGAGGTTGACCCATGGCCTGATCTCGTGGTTGCCGTCACCTTCTTTCACCCAACCGCCTCTATCTTACTGCGGTGGCCATTGTTGTTCCCTCTTTCTCTTGTCGAGCTATGAATTGGGCCCGATATCTTGTTCTTGCCTAGCAATGAGGGTATCCTCAGCGTTCATGTGTTATTGCGCCTTTACCATAAGGTCGGCCATATGGGACGGGGGATTCTTGGAGAGAGAACATAGGAATTTAGAGGGCAGCAACCCTGTCATCAGAGCCGCCACGATCATCTTCTCCTCGGCATCATCTACTTGCAACATTTCTCCATTAAACCTAGACATATAGTCTCGTAGGGATTCCCTCTTGTTTTGCTTGATATTTAGAAGATAAGTGGTTGGCTTCTGGTGCCTCTGACCACCGATGAAATAGCCGACGAACTATCGACTTAATTCTGTGAAGTTTGACATGCTGCTAGGCTTCAACAGGCTGAACCAAAGCCTAGCAGACCCCTTGATTATAGTTGGGAAAGCCTGACACATAATTTCGTCAGGGGTTGCCTGGAGGTTCATATGTGTCTTGTAGGTCTTTAAGTGGTCTAGGGGGTCTTTACCACCGTTGAACATCTCCATTTGTGGCGGCTTAAACTTGTCAGGAAGGGTTCGAGCCATTACCTCTGGGGTGAAGGGGTGGTCTGTTCTCTGAATTAGCTCATTGACGGTGGCCGGGGTTCTTCCTTTCAAGGCTTCCCTCATTGTTGCCATCTTCTTTCTCACATCTTCCATCCTCTCCTCCCAGGAGCCTGGGATGTGAATCTTTTCTTCATGATGACTTGCCTCTCAAAATCGGGAGGCCGTGGCACTTACAGCTTCGTCTTTATGTCCCTAGTCATGATTTTGGGTTGGAGGGGCGTGAGATCCTGACTATCTTACATTGCCATCGCCTGGTGCACCCTTCCTAGGGGTGGGCAAGGGTTGGGCTTGGGCCCGTAGGGGAGGGCTCGGGCCAGGGTTTGGGCCCAACCCTCATTAATTGACCAGGCCTCGGGCCGGCCTATGAATTTAAAAAAAATTAATGTTAAGATGTAGGTTTGAACTCTAAACCTATCCAAGGTTCAAAATTTCGATTTTGATGGATTATTCGTCATGAGGATTAATGGAAATTTCACTA
>JAOXJP010054163.1:0-15903 GCA_025762735.1 Platanus orientalis | reverse complement strand
CCCTTTTTCCCCAAAACATAAGAGATGAATAAAAGAAGACAATGTTGAGCCCCAAAACCCATACTTGTAAGACTGAATTTTGACATGTGACAGTAATCCATCCACATTAATGTTATTTAAATTGATTATACTTTTTTCTCGCATCTTTCCTTTCATAAATACACAACAGAATCTTATAATCAAACCATGACCATTCCATTAAGTTTAAAATCCACAAACCAAATTCCATAAGTTAAATCCCATAGTCTGACATAAATCTAAATAATAACAAACCATCTCCATAAAATTGAAATTTTAAACTAATCTATAAAATCTCTTCAAATAAAATCGAAATAATTGAATTAAACTGAATCAAAATATGTTTTTAAACAAATACTAAAATAAAATATATAATGTTTGAAAATAGCTTAATCAAATCTTCGTTTTTGCTCTTTTTACTGAAATCCATGCTATTAATCTACTCTATTATCCTCATCATCTGAAAACAACAGTGTTAACTCTATAAGCGTGACTGACTTTACAAATAAACATGAACACTACTTAACATGCTGAAACAATTGGGTTAGTAAATACGAATATTTTCATAATCAAAACAGAACGAAACATGATTTCAAAACATTTACTTTACATACGAAAATAATGCTTTTAATCTAAGATAGAATAAATAGTAGAACAAAATGTAAATCAAGATGTATAATTGAACAAAAACATAATCAGAACTGAAATATTGAATTAAATTGAATAAATATCTAAAACTAAACTGAACGGAACAAATCACTAAAACATATATACATATATGAGAGCTGTTAAAACAAATATCTGAATCCCCCACACGTGCTGTGAGTTAGATAATAACTAAATCATATACCAAAAATCTTCAACACGTGCTGTGAGCTAGATAACAAGTAATAGAACATAACAAATCACTAAAATATATATACATGTATGAGATCTGCTAAAATAAATATTTGAATCCTCTACACGTGCTGCGAGCTAGATAATAGATAACTAAATCATATACCGAAAATCCCCCACATGTGTTGTGAGGTAGATAACGGACAACAGAATAGAACAAATACATCTACAATCCGATGGTAGGATACCACTATCTCACACCTAGTGGCAAACATCAAACAAACATCGTCAATTAATGTCACCCGACAAAGAAGGTACCTGATTGCATCTATTTAAACTTGATGAAGAGATCCGTCAAAATTTCCTCTTTGATGGCAAAGGGGTCTTGTGTCATAGCTAAAGATATATTTTTATTAAAATAAATACGGATACTAGTAGATATCAAAGCAAAACAAAAATAACTATCTTTAATAATTTTTAAACAATGCATATCTTTTAATCAAACCAGAAAATAAGAATCTGACCTATCAATAAACATAGTTCTACGGATTGTCATATCGAAAATTCTTTAAAACATTCTTTAAAAATATGCTTACTAAAAATCTTTAAAAAAAACACGGGATTCTTTTAAAACAACTTAAAAACTGAGTAGAACAATAAGTTTCTTTTACAAAAACAGAGATTAAAATCATTTAAGGATCTATTTGAATCAAAATAACGAGATAGAACATGAACTTTCTTGAAAACAATTTTTTTTTCTTTCAAAAACATTTAAAAGAACTTAAATAAATCAAAACAATCATAGTTCTTTGCAAAACTATAAACAAATGGATTTATGAACGTAAAACAATACAAAAAGATGTAAAACATTCAAGTAGTTTGAAAAACAGATTTTTTTTTATAAAAACCTTTTTCTAAGAACCTAATCAAAACAAAAACCTTTATGGATCATAATAAAATTGAATAAGAACATTTCTAAGAACCTAAGAACAATCAAAACAATGTAAAAGTGTTCTTATTATTATTATTTTTTTTTGTCAAAAAATGAAACTAATATCAAAGCTTCAACTTTTTTCTTCAAAAGTCCCAAAATCTCTTGCAAAACCTAGCTTTCTCTTTTATTCTTTCTTCAAAATCCTTAAACTTGTAAAGTTCTTTAAAAGATCATATTCTTATGAATCTTTATATTTTTATAGGCCTAAATAACAACCCTAATTCCCAATTTCATCTTTAGGTAGGTCTCTAATGAAAAAGTCCTTAAAATTTTACAAAAATCATAGTTGTATAGAGTTTTCATTGTTTATGATGTCATCCTGCCTAGAATTTTCTTCACCATAGACACCCGATGGGAAAACAACCATAACTTTGTCTACGAAACTTGGATTCACTCACTGTTTTTTTTTTTGTTGGAAACTAGACTTCAATATATTTTCCAAACATATATAGTTTTCTCTCTAATTCCTTTTATATTTTTATTAGTGTATTTTTAAAGTTACCTCAAAATCTATTAATTTAGACCATATCAAATGACATAGATGCTTAGTGGGAAATTTGTCATAACTTCTTTTAGGAAAGTTCAATTCACTCACTGTTTATCGCATTGGAAAGTAGACTCATAGATATTTCCAAACATCTATTATTTGTAGGGTGATTCCTATGGGATTGATACAGATTTATTTATGAAGTTGTGCCATCTGTCTAGAACAGCTTCAGAACCTGTCATGTCCTTGACTCTTTTTTTTTCTTGCTTAGTAAGTTGTCTTTAACTTTTTGGTTTGGTGCTTATTTTGCTCGTCATTTGTTGCGTAGAACTCTAAACTTTCATGCCTATCTAAAGATATAAGTTTCACTCATAAATTCTTTCTATTTTTTTTTTGTGTCTTTCTAAAGTTATGCCAACGTTCAAATAAATATATGTGCATTTAAGTGGTCCTATGTGTGTACAAAACTTATGTGATATGTGTCAACATTCTAAGTGTGACACGTATACAATAATATGTGTGTCATGGTGCGGGGTATTACAGACAAGGCTAGAGGTGTGCGCGGGCCTAGTCTAGCCCGAACCTAACCCTAAGTTCAGACATGGAATTGATTTTTTTCCTACTATTTTAAGTATATATATGTTTTATTGATTTGTCTCAAGTTGTGTTGCCTAAGTAGAGTTTTTTTTTTAAGAAAGCCAAAGCATATTAGGAATTTGCATGTTTGTGATTATTTATCCCTCATTTATTTACCTTGTACAATGGTTTAATTAAATATGTTTAGTAAAGCATAGCCTTAAGAAATTATACTTATAAAATTTATTTGGTTTTTTCAACATTAATACATACTTTATTTTTTTTACCAATTGAGCTACCATGACTTTTTTTCGTTTTTGGTTTTAAAATATTTCATTTATTTTATGTTTACATTTGTGATTTAGGTTATTTATAATAAATAGAAAATAAAGGTTTTATAGCAAAATTGATTAAAATACAATATGATGTGTATAATAAAGTTAGGAGTGGTTGTAACACCAAATTTTGAGCCTTTGTATAAGGCAAAATTTGTTGGACAAATTACCTAGCCATTTTAGGGGCTAGTTTATTATTTTTATGAGTGGAAACTAAAACTCCAAATTGGCCAAATTTGTTAATTACAGCCATTTAACACAACCTACCTTTGATTATCTTTAAGCTATGCATTAAAATAAAGTTGCAATCATGTAAAAGAAAAAAAGAAGGGGGGAAAGTAGAGATGCTCTTTAAAATATAGCATATAGGTTACATTTGCTTATTCATTTACCAATGAGTTTATCTATTCGAAACTTGATTTATCTTCAAGTTCCCTATGGTATTTTCCTAGAGAGTTTGCAGAGGTATAATGGACGTGCTTCCTCCTCGTTAAAAGAAATGTAACTTTTAGAACTTCAAGAAAACAAATGTAGCTAGCCTTGTAGTAAACCTTTACTTCAACTTTCTCTCACGTTCTCTTTGTTATTGTTCTTCTCTTTTTCTTCTTGTGCATGCAAGTATTTATAAGCTCTCAAAACGAGTTTGGAGAAGAGTCTTCATTTGAGGAGAACTCTATCGCTTCCGTATCATTTCTATTGAGATGTGATTCTTTAAATCTTATCCCAAATATTTAGGTGATTCTTCTATGTGAGAATCATCATTCCTTCATCTTTTGGATAGTTGTGGGACTCACAAGAATCATCATTTCTATATTGCGTGAATCCATTCACGCACACTTTTTGGTCGAAAATATATTATTGAACTCCTTTAACCAATGGTGAAAGAGAATCCAAATATTCATTCATCATTCAATAGGGGGCAAATGAAAAATCTATTTCTCATTCGCGTACACTTTTTAGGTGTCAATAGTGGTTTTGACAAATTAAAAATTTTGGTTTTTCTAACAATAAAATTCTCTTTAACAATATATGTAGGGCTGTGTATGGCCAAGTGTGGTGGGCCTTGCCTAGGGCTAGGTTTTTGCAAATCAAATTTTGGTTAGGCCAAGTTGGGTTCGGCTAACATAACCTTATGCATAGCCTTTAAGGTTATGCACAAAGCCAAGTCAGTCTAAGCGTGACATGGGTCAACTCAAAAATTGGTTTGAAAAACCCAATCCAAAACTTGGGCCAAGAAAACTCTGACCCTGAAATTGAAATCCAATCTTATGTTTGGGTCATACTCGGGCATACCTTGACCTAACCCAAGACTTAAGGACCCAATGCTAAGGCTTGAATCCCATTATCTAGATATAAAGAGTTTTTATATACCTTTTTATTTTATTTTATAGGAATATGTATTTTTTTAATTTTTATATAAATATGGAATATGAAGAAGGTTTGAACTCCCATTTCTATAGATCATAACTCAAGAGATTACCAAAATCAATAAATTGTTAATTAATACACCTAACTGTCAAACCAAAAAAGTTCTATATGGTACATCCTTTCTTAATTTTTCTTTATTATTATTATTATGATTATTTAATTTTTAGTATTAATTTTTTAAATATTGAATATTATTTTTATTAAGTGATCCATGGATTTGATCCGAATGTAAACTACCTACCAATGCCCTACAGATGAAGTAGCTTGGAAATTGCGAGAATGTAACTGCCGTGTGAGACGGTCTACCGTGTGAAGGGATTTAAGTGCTCTACCCCGTGTCGGACGGTAGAATATTTTTTTTCTTCTTTTTGACTTAATGTATACCTGTCATGTCATGCACTTCACACATTTGGTCGACATCTTTCTGTCACTCGTTGCATCATGTTACTCATTGAACTTCAAGCAAATTTAATATATATAAATGTTCTTAATCATTCATCAAAAAATAAATGTTCTTCATCCTTCAAGAATAGAGATCTATCAACCAAAACTTGATTAAAACATATAAATAAGTCAATAATTGATGGCATCCAATCCGTTAGTCCAGCTAATACCCTACCAAAAGGGTTGCATAAGTTAAGATACCCATAGAGTATGATGAACTCCAACAATTTTATCAATGGGCGACTTCATGAACTTGGCTTAGCTACTAGCCTCAAGCCATACCAATAAATGGGTTAGTAAAAACTTGTTACAGCACAAATGCCCTTTAACGTGTCAGAATAGAAACCTAAGCCTACTTTATGACAATTCCTTCTTGCTGAGACACCAAATGAGAAAGACATTTAGTTTGATTTGACGAGAAAAACTAGAAATATCTAACTATATATAGGAAATTATATGAGATCATTTAATTTAGTTTTACGAACAAACTTCATAAGTCCACCTCATAAAAAAAAAATAAGAAGTTGTTGGACTTAAATCATTAAAAAACATACACAGGCCTTTCTCATGGAACTCTATGGAATAGACACCATAGGCATAGAATGACGGCGAAGATTCTGTTCAAACAATTTTTGTGCATTGCCTACAATAAAACTATGGTCCCAAACAAAAGTTGTGTACGGATTCAAAATCCGGATCATAGACCCCAGATCTATTCCATTACAACGCATTGGTATGTCCTTGGACACGATCAATTAGATGTTGTGATCCATGGATTTGATTCCAGCGTAAACTACCATTGCCCAACAAATAAGGTAGCTTTAACCAAGTTTTTATTAACCCATTTATTGGTATGGTTTGAGGCATTTGTGCTTTAACAAACTTGTAAGCTGGAAATAGCAAACGTATAAGCTGGGATTGACAATGATAAATTATATATTTGTTGTAGAAAGCTTAAAAAAGAGAGAGAGAAGCATGTGATGCTCTTTCTCAGCATGTCACCGTAAGAATGTGATCCAGAATAAGAAGTCATTTACTTTCACTAGGGAAACATGACAAGACGATTTTAGGTGCCTGTTTCAGTACAAATAAAGCCCTCGCAATTACATAATTAAATAATGAATCATGGCGCCTCAATTGATTTGATTCCCAAAATTTACTTTAGGTATGTTCTTGTATCTCCCGTTTGTGTCACAAGGCAGATTTATTTTTATTTATTATTGACTCCCTTAGCATCTTCGACCTTGGATTGCATTTGTGGGATTTGGTATGACCGCCCCTGTGCAACCTATGTCAGCCTGGCATAAGGGGCGGACACATCAGCACTGAAAAAGTGATTTACATTTTTTTTGGGATGCTTTTCACTTTTTGATGCTGATTTGTCGGCCCCTTATGCCGGGCTGATCTAAGGGATTAGTTCCTAATCCTTTAGAACATTTTACACATGTTCTCAAGGTCATTATGCCACTCTTTGAACTTTAATATATATAAACGTTCTTAATCCTTTGAGATTATAGATCTAACAACCAAATTTGAGTAAAACATATAAATAAGTCAACAAATGATGGCATCCTACCTACTGGTCTGGTTAATACTCTGCCAAATGGGTTTCAAAAGTTCAGACACCCATAGAATAATCAATGGGATATCATGGACTTGGCTTAGGTAATAGCCTCAAACGATACCAATAAATTGGTTAACAAATACGCGTTCAGCACAAAATGCCCTTTAAGGCGTTAGAACAGAAACCTATAGCCTACTTTATCACAATTCCTTCTTAATAAGAAAGCCAAGCAACATTGTTCTCACCACATGTTAATTTGATGTGTTTTCTATTAACACACTTCATGAGTTCACCACATTAAAAATAAGAAGTTTTTGAGGTAAATCTTAAAAAATAAACAGCAAACAAACACATGCCTTCTAGTCCAAAAGAGCTCCCACATAAAGTAATGATCCACATCAATGAAATAATTTCACCCATTGGACTATAATGCACAAATATCCCACTTCTCTTTTTTAATATTGTTTAAGTAAAGAGATCTAGAGGATCGACTAAGCCATCAAAGCTTTACTAACTGAATGAATAAGCAAGTCATGCAACTCAAATGAAGAACACATATGAGTTCTGAACTCTATCCAAATATTTGATTATTTCGGCTGCTAACTATGAACTTGGATCCTAGAATCATCAAAGCCAATATAATAGAGGGAGTCCTACTAGATCTAAAATTATGTTTGCTACTCTAGATTGTTTGAGATAGATTCAAAATCTCCATACAAGACTTTGCCAAATTAAGAGTATTAATTGCATCTATGTACAAAAGATGCCTATTGCGATATGCCAAAAATCACACAACAGAATCTAATCAAATGCATTCATTTGCATAATGAAGAATATTGTAAGGCTGCTTATGGTTAAAAAATTGGGGCTAGAGTTGCAAATTAGAATTGCACCTCAAGTTCAAGAATTAGATTTTAGGGGTAAATCAAGATATTTGGTTAAAAAATGAGGTAAAGAAAGGGTGTTATACTTCGATCAAGGAAGTAGGGATTAGTTTGGAAAAGAAATTCCATCTCTATTCCTGAAATTAGATTTTAGGTACAAATTGAGGCATTAGATAACAAATAAGGAAAAAAGTAGAATTCAAAAAATGTAACATCAACAACAAAATAGTAATTTTATAAAAATATAATATTAGTAATAAAAATGATAACTTTCTTATATAAGAATAACTATTTATAATGAAATAATTTAATAGCATAAAAATGTCGTGTAACCATAATAATAAGAAGAATAGTCAAATGACTATCATTGCATTTTATTTTTTTTTATAACATATTAAAAAAAATATTATGCTCCATTTTAGTAACAAAGTAGTACTTTTATTATCACTACTTGTCTTAGTTATTATAATTATAATTATTATCATAATTATTTTTTATCAAGTAAGGGAAAGAACTAAGGATGAAAGTAAAAAAAAGAAACTACATGAACAGTATGGTGCGAACAGTAATAATATATTGTTTGTGAAGGCGAATAATTTGCTATTGCCTTATACCCTCCTATTGTATGCAGTTTTACGCTGACGAAGACACCAATTCAGAAACATTGAGTATCCCGGTATACCAGACTCCGTTCCATTACCCAATTATTGAAGTTCCTTCTCTATTCTCTTATTTTGAGTTCAAGAAGAGTCACAAACCAGACAACTTATGCAAATTCGTAGTAGGAGAAGAGATGATCTAAATTCTGTCTCAAGGCCATAGGTTGGACAATTTGTTTACATTCCATTTATGAATTTTGACAGATTAGCTCTTATAACTATAACATCTTGTAAATATCTGTAGATAAACATTATAACTCTTGGAGGGAAGTCTAGAATTTTCCGTAAAAATTCAATACATAATGTATTTCAACATCAATTACCTATGAAGACAAAGGGCCTAAGATTTTGGATATGGATGTAGACAAACTTAGTGCTAAATTTTCATGAAGGTGCTAGGGTCCATATCAAATAATCATCTTCTTGACTATCAATCTCATCCTAAGGAAGACGAGAAATTGTTGGATCAATCTGTGGGTGAAAAAGAGTTTGAATGATATCTGCATGCCAGGTTCTAGACACCATATCAATTAAGTCACATACTTTTTTCACAAGAGGATCCTGATAAACTCTCTCTAGCACCAAAAAACACCATGGATGGGATCCAAGGGTTTGGCTATATATTAATAATTCCCATTAACCACTAACCACCCCAAGGTCTCTTCTCTCCCTTATCTCTCCATCACATTTTCACTTAAATATAGAAAAAATACATCCTAATTTATCTCTAACAAATTTCTTGTTAATATTTCTAATATTATCTCTCCTTACTTTGTTTTATTTTATTTTCTTTCTCTTTAAATAATGTTTATCTTTTATTTTTCTTTTTATTATATTTTCAATTTTATCTAGGGCTTGCATGGGTCAAGTCCCCGAACAGACCTTAGTAGGCCCAAGCTATGATTTGTTGTTATGTACAGAACAACCACCCTTATCATCAATCGGTTTCTCCACCAAAAGATTGATAGGTCTTATAGGCTGCAACCGTTGGACATATTTTCAAGAGAAAATACATGGCAAATCCAATCTTTGTGTATACATTGAAGGTAACTAGAGGTGGCAAGCTTGAAATTGTGTACAACTCACTCTTTAGTCTGTCTCTGTGACAATAATGTTAAACACCCAGCAAACATCCTCTACATCTGTTGGGTTGGTGTCTTGTATTTAGCTTGAGATATAACCCCGATGATGATCCGAAAGACCCGAATATGACCCATTTTATAGGTGAAGGTGAGCAATGCGAATCCTTCTCCATGGGGGTCCAGGGGCGAAGCCCCTAACCAAAATTTTTTTTGACCCATATTTTGTATCCAAATTGGGATCCAGATCTGACCTGCGGAGATAAGGATTTTGGGGGTTTCTCAATTTCCATGCCACCACACTATTCATTGTAATCTCTGTTTTTGATCATAGTGAAAGCTTTCTCTCTAGTTTCACTTGTAGATGTAGGCTTCAATCCGAACCACATAAATTGTTTTGTTCTTGTTGTGTGATTTTTGTTTGCATTATTTTCTCTCTTCTTCTTTGTTTCATACAATCCCAGATCTAAGTTTCTGCACAACAAACTGGTATTGGAGCCCTAGGTTATGATTGAGATTTTCGACATGGCTACAAAGTACAAAGTGGAGAAATTCAACGGACATAATAGCTTTAGTTTATAGCACATGAAGATGCATACACTATTAGATCAATAAGGACCAGTCAAAGCATTAGTGGGGAAGGAAAAGCTTCTTACGATGATGTCGAAAGATGATAGAGAGAAACTCGACCTCAAGGCATTCTATGCGATTCAGTTGTGCCTAACATACGAGATGTTGCGAGAGGTTACAGATGATGTGTCTGCGGTTGAACTATGACTCAAGTTGAAGAGTTTGTACATGACAAAGTCTCTCATGAATAGATTGTATTTGAAACAATGCCTCTACACATTGAGGATGAGAGAAGGTATGTCTCTGAAAGCCCATCTTGATGAATTCAATAAAATAATTATGAATTTGAAAAATATTGATGTTAAGATTGATGATGAGGATCAAGTTATTATTGTTTTATGCTCTTTACCTGCATCATATAAACACTTTGTTCCGACCTTACTCTATGAAAATGATACCATATCCATGGAGGATATTAAGGCATCCTTACAATCTAGGGAATTGAAGAAGAATGTGTCTAGAAAAAAGGGTGAGGGGCATACAGAAAGTCTATTTGTAAGAGAGAGAACAAAGGAGAAGAGTTTAGGTGATAAAGGTCAATCTAGATCAAAGTCTAGATCAAAAAATGACAAATGTCATTACTATCATAAGCCAGGAAACTTTAGGCGAAATTGTTTAAAGCTCAAAGAGAAAAGGGAGAAGGATGTTGATGGCATTGTGAAAGAAAATTCTTCTGATGGTTTTGACAATGTTTTGTCTGTTACTCATTGTAATGTATGTATAGATGAGGAATGGATACTTGATTTAGGTTATTCTTATCATATGTGTCCAAACTGATATTGGTTTACAACCTACAAAGCAGTGAACAACGGTATAGTTTTGATGGGGAGCAATATGCCTTGTAAGACTGTAGGGATTAGAACAATTCAGATCAAGATGCATGATGGGATAATCAAAACGTTGACTGATGTTCGGTATGTACCAGAATTAAAGAAGAACCTGATTTCTTTGGCCGCTCTTGACTCTAATGGTTGTAGGTATACCATTAAAGGTAGAGTTATGAGGGTTTCAAAAGGTGCTTTGGTGATTATAAGGGGACCACAAAATGGTAATTTGTATGTGCTTTAAGGGAGAACAGTTTTAGGTGCAGCTATGATATCATAATCAATTGTTTTAGATTCTGATATTACCCGCCTATAACATATGCTGTTAAGCCATTTGAGTGAGAGGGGTATGACAGAGTTAAGCAAAAAAGGCTTGCTTAATGAACAGAGAACAAGGAAGTTGGATTTTTGTGAACATTGTGTATTTGAGAAGTAGTGAAGGGTGAAGTTCAGTTCGGCTATTTATAGGACCAAGAGAATAGTGGATTACATCCACTCTGATCTTTGGAGCCTATCCTAGGTTGCTTAAAAGGGTGGTTCTCGTTATTTGTTGACTTTCATTGACTTTGAAGCATAAGGATGAAAATCTTTCTCAACTTCAAGCAATGGAAGGTTATGATTGAGAATCAGACATGTAAGAAGATCAAAAGACTAAGAACTTATAATGGTTTGAAGTTTTGTTTAGGTGAGTTTGACAGATTCTGCAAGGATGAAGGAATTGTGAAGCATCACATAGTTAGACACACGCCCTAACAGAATGGTGTGACAGAACACATGAACAAGACATTCCTTGAGAGAGCTTGCTATATGCTCTATAATGCTAGACTTGGAAAGGAATTTTGGGCTGAGGCAGTTTCTATAGCTTACTACTTTGTGACCAAGTCTCCATTGACTACCATTGAGTGTAAGACACCTGAGGAGGTATGGTCTGGTACTTCTATATATTATTCTAGGTTTAAGGATCTTTGGTTGTCTAACTTATGCTTAAGTTAATGAAGGTAAACTTGAACCTATAGCTAAAAAGTCATTTTTTTTCTTGGGTTATGGTTCTAGGGTGAATGAATGTAGGTTGTGGTGTCCTGATCCTAAGTCACCCAAGTTTATTATCAGCAGAGATGTTTCTTTTGATGAGTCTGCTATGCTTAACCTAAGAAAGGAGAATGTTGATGTAGATAGAGACCATGGAGTCAGCAAGTAGGTGGAGTTTGGAGTTGCACTTCAGAGAAGAGTTAAGAAGGAACTTCCATTTAGCTCATTGAGAAAGAGGAGCATGATCCTAGTAAAGAGGAGGAAGCAAAAGAGGAACTACAATATATTATTGCTACTAGGAGACAGATGTAAGATATTAGACCACCTTAGAGGTATAGTAGCTATGCAGAGATGGTTTCTTATACATTGTCTATTGTAGAGACTATTGAGTATCAGGAGCCTTTCAATTACCATGAAGCCGTCACAAGTAGTGAGTCTACACAGTGGGCAGTTGATATGAATGAGGAGATTGAATCTCTCCATAAAAATCAGACTTGGGAGCTTGTAAAACTGCCTATGAAAGAAAGGATTGTTGACTACAAATGGATTTACAAGAGGAAAAAAGGAACTTCAGGTGTTGAAGATGTAAAGTATAAGGCACGCTTGGTTGCAAATGGCTATGGTAAAAAAAAAAAAAAGCTGTGGATTTTAATGAAGCATTCTAACTAGTTGTAAAGTATAATTCTATATGCATGTTTCTTGTCATAGTGGTTATGCTTGACTTAGAACTAGAACAACTTGATGTAAAGATAGCGTTTCTGCATGGTGAGCTTGAGGAGCAGATTTACATGCATCAGCTAGAGGGGTTTGTTGTTTTAGGTAAGGAAGACTTTGTTTGCTTATTGAAAAAGTCTTTGTATGGCCTGAAACAATTGGCTAGATAATGGTATAAGCGGTTTAATACTTTCATGCTTGCACATTACTTTTCTAGAAGTCAGTATGATAGTTGTGTTTACTTTAGACAGCTTCCAGATGGTTCTTTGGTATACTTGTTAATATATGTTGATGACATGTTTATTGCTTCTAAGGGCATGTTTAAAATCAACAGGTTAAAGGCTCAACTTAGTAATGAGTTTGAGATGAAAGATTTAGGGGCAACAAAAAAGATTTTGGGCATGAAGATTCACAAAGATAGGAAGGTAGGGAAGTTGTACTTGTCTTAGAAGAGCTACTCTAAGAAAGTAATTGAACGCTTTAAAATACAGATTCTAAACTTGTGGATAGTCACTTTAAACTTTTTATAGACTTGTCACCATAGACTAAAGAGGAAAAGAGTATATGTCTTATGTTCCTTATGCTAGTGCAGTTGGGAGCCTCATGTATGGTATGACTTGCACTCATCCTAATATTTCACATGTTGTTAGTGTTGTCAGTAGGTATATAAAGCGTCTAGAGAAGATATATTGGCAGGCAGTGAAATGGATACTTTGGTATTTGAGAGGTATTACAAATGTTAGGCTGATGTTTGATAAAACAGGTGGACTTGATGGTTGTGCAGTTGAATTTGTGGATTTTGATTATGTAGGTGATCATGATAAGAAGAGATCTCTAATAGGTTATGTCTTCACTCTTACGAGTTGTACAGTGAGCTAGAAAGCAACATTGCAATTTATAATTGTTTTGTCTATTTTTGAGGCTGAGTATATGGTAGCGACTGAGGTAGTGAATGAGGTTATTTGGTAGATAGGCTTACTTGGTGAGTTAAGCCTGGAGTAGGGTTTGACTGTTGTGCATTACGGCAGTTAAAGTGCTATACATTTGACTAAAAAACAAATATATCATGAGAGGATTAAGCACATTGATATCATACATCACTTCATACCTAAGATCGTCTTGCATGACTTGTTAAGAAGATTGACAAAGATGATAATCCATCAGACATGATGACCAAGTCACTTTCAGCATTCAAGTTCAAACATTGCTTGAGCTTGATTGAAGTTTACAGTATCTAGAGTTACCCTTCAGGGTTGTGTGGAGAATATGGGAGTAGAGTGTTTCTATATTATGTAACATTGGTAGAATACAAGCTAAGGTGGAGATTTGTTGGGTTAGTGTCTTACATTCAACCCGAGATATAATCTAAATGATGATTCGAAAGACCCGAATATGACTTGTATTTTGTATCCAATTTGGAGTCTGAATCTGATCCTCAGAGTTTTATATTTGGGGGTTTCTCGATTTCCATGCCACCGCACTGTTTATTGTAATCTCTATTTTCGATCATAGTGAAAACTCTCTCTCCGTTTTCGCCTATGGATGTAGGCTTCAAGCTGAATCACATAAATCGTCTTATTCTTACTGTGTGATTGTTGTTTGCATTATTTTCTCTCTTCTTCTTTGTTGCATACAATCCCAGGTCTAGGTTTCTGCATAACATCATCACAGTAATATAGTTCTTACAATAATACAGTTCTTTTTTCTTTATCCTTTTATATTATATCTTTTTATGTTCAAAATCCCTGTTTATGTCTTTTAGCCAGTGCATGAGTTCTACTATTATCTCTTTACACTCATGTGAAATTTAGCATGGCGATTATAGACACACAAAGAGAGAGAGAGAGAGAGAGAGAGAGAGAGAGAGAGAGAATGATGGTGAGCTGTAAAAAATCTGAATAATTATAAGAGTCTTAAATAAAAATTTCTCAAATTTTGGTGTCTAATTTTTGGAACAAAGAGAGAATATATATACGATGAAGGTTAGGATGTACACCCCAAAATCTGAATAATAACACACTTTCTATACCAATCGGGTTTCAGAATTTGCAATAATATTCATTAGAGAAAGCCATATTCTCCTTGTGACATTTCCCAGCAGTGTTTATGGTTCAGTGGATTGACTTGTTCTCAATGGAGGAGAAGGTGAGAAGAAGAAAGTTTCTTTACACCATAGTTGGCCCAAATAAATCCAGACTATTCAATAGATGATTAACGAATACTTGCACCGATTAACAAAAGCTTGATGAGGATGATATTTGACTTATAATACATTTATGAAGCTCTCCCCACATAGGCCAAACTCTCCCCAGTCCCTCCTCATACTTACTTGCATGATGGGCTTAAAGTGTTGACTCCACCTTTGATTTCACATTCCATAAGAAGTTCACCTCCAACCGCTCCAACCCAATTGCTTTTATAGGGGATCTATATAGTGGTATTAATCCTTGAGCTTATCTTCCAAGTCACCCAAAATTTCCCTTTACCGGGTTTGGGTTATAATAACCCATTTAAGTTAGACGAGGTTCAAGTTGGGTGCCAAGTTTTTGGTAGAAGAAGCTAACCTAATGCTTTTATTTTAACTGCCCATCATGGGTGTCCTTGCCTCAATTAGTAGCAATCTTTCGGGGGGAGTTTATTTGTGTTTTAGGTATGCCTTTTCTCGCCAGTTTATACCAGTTTTTTTGCATGGTCGATATTCAAAATTTATGCTTTTGATGTGTTTTTAAGTGCTTAAAAGTTCACTTGCAAATGTTAGAAATTCCCTTTATTTAGCTTTATTAAGTTTTCAAAAAACAAAAAAAAAAAAAATCTTCGTGTCTATGTATGATTTTGGTAATCTTTTGCCACATTTACGATGGCACGGAGTCTGCCAAATGGTGAGCCAGGCTGGCCCAACCTTAACTACATTTTATACCACCCATTATTGCTACAGTGGTATCTCTGCATGTGAGTTGAATCCACTCCAACCATTTAGACTTCGAAGAGTTAGAGTTGGACTTCACAAGGCTTCCACACATTTTCTAAGAGAGTCATTATTTGAGTAGATTCAGTTGTCTTATTTTTCTTATATTATTAGTTATAATCATTTTATTTTATGTGACGCTCGTGTTTGCACAGGTACACTCGTTAGTATCAACAATTACAACAAACGAGGCCTCCCTTATCCCTTGACTGCAACCCCTTAGCCTACTTTATTGAGAGTCAATAACTTCAGGGCAAGCTTAGGGCCTTCATAGGTTGCCCCCAATTCCAAATGCAGTGCAGTGCAGGGTTTTGCACGGATGAGGTTGATCTCCTTCACATTGCACAATATTTAGTATTGGTGATACAGCCCGGAAGTAGCATGAATTGGCCTGAAATCGTCTACGCCACCCCCCCCCCTCCCCCTGAGTGGCCAC
>JAOXJP010054152.1:0-15903 GCA_025762735.1 Platanus orientalis | reverse complement strand
TATATATATATATATATATATATATATATATATGTATGTATGTATGTATGTGTGTAAGTATGTATATTACCATTAGTAATATTTGCACAGGAAACCATTGATGATAACTTGTTACCATATATAATCCTCTTCTGTTACTAATAAATTATTATTAATTTGAGTATATTATCTATGATCACATGCCATCCTCACTTCCTGATAAATGTAGACTCGTATTTATTTATTATCAGTATGATAAGTGCAGGTTGTTACTTCATCAGCTGGTAGTTAATGAATGACTAGATTGTTCATTGAATATTTCTCATTGCAGTTGGCCGATATGTGATTGCTTGATTGCCTTCTATTCCTCTGGATATCCTCTCGAAAAGGCTGAGGCGTATGCTGCTTTACGAAAGTAAGTTTTATTGTTCTCTCTCTCTCTCTCTCTATATATATATATATATATATATAAGATTTTTCTTTAATAGTGTTTTTTTTAGTCTAGAATTTGCTTATAGTTTTATGGTTATGGTTGTATCATTGTAGGTCCTTTGTTCACTTATTTTACAGCCCGAATAACTGCTAAAAGCAAAAATACTTGGTCATCCATTTAGAGATCATATTGGTGTAAAATTTAAAAAATAACAATAATTTCAAATTTTTTTTTTTATATATATCTTTCTAAACTTATTAGCTTTCATGTTTTCATTTATTCCTTGTTGTCATCATTTTACACTAGTCAAACATATATTAAGATACAGTAGGAGGGGATTATTGTCATACTCCATTCGATAAGAAGTGAGGGGAACCACCCTTATATCAGCAGCAATTCCCTCAACATGATCTTATATGGGAAAAAGTGATGTATTTTCAATTTTCTTATAATCTTGTATCAATAATATGGCTTATGTTTTCTGGTATGTCTGACTTGATTTGTTCTCAACTGTGTTAATGCTTTATATTTAGATATGTTATTGTCCTTTCACTCCTTTGTAACAATGACACTGAAATTTGGCTGTGTCAGACATGTATTGACACTGAAACTGCTACTTTCTACGTAAATATATATAATTTTCATCACAGCTGCGATGTCAGACACCATGTATCCATGTCTGATAGCAAGCCATGTCAGTGTCATGGTTGTGTGGTAGCTCATAAAGGAAGATCTTGGTGTGCTACCTAATCTGCCTTTTGTTTGCACTGATTTGGATACAAGGACATTATTTATGCATTATACTAATTTTTTTTTGGGGTGCCTTTTAGGCCTTTTCTGGTAAATGAATTGGAACAACAACATCTTCTTCATGATAGAAGGAAGGTATACGAGGTATATACTTTTGAAACTTATCTTCCTATCTTGGTTCAATACCCTTACATGTGGTGTTCTAGTTTGCTTGGCATCTTTCGGTTGCAGACCCAAACTTTTCTGTTACATCACAAAAGAATGCAATGATTGTAAAACCTTGTATTTCTGTTGGCTTTATAGCCTCTAGCTTGGATCATGCTCTTGAGAATCTTTAACCTTGTTAATGCTTTCTTCAATACTTTACTTGACATTACTGCCTTTTTGACTAGGACTAAGGTAATTTTGTTAAGGAAGTGAGATAGGAAAAAGTAAAGGCAAAGAATGAAAGAAACTGCTAACATAGTTGTTGAAACATGGAAGTTATTCACTCTATTAATATTCATAGGATGAACCTACACTATTTTTAATTTCTTGCTAGAAGTGTAGTACTTCTTATAAGTTGAGTCACATCTTTAGGAATCCAATTGTGGTTGAGCTAGGACCTAAAGTGGACCATTCTGTGTGTCACAATTCATGAAGACGGAAAAAAATATAAGCTCATGGACAATAGTGGGTCCCTATAAAGAATCCCAAACAAAAAAAAAATCTTTTCTATTGGAACACCATTTAAAAGAGTATTATATGTTAGCACGAGAAGAGTCACCTGCCCCCTAACTTTATTGTCAGAGATTCTTATATATATATATATATATTTTTTTTTCTTTTTTCATTCCAAATACACCAGCAGATCACCCCAAACAAAGACCTTCATATAGCTTTAGAACCCACCTCAATGCTTGCTGTTCCCAACCGGAGGTTAGACCCTTGAAATCAGAAAGGAAGACTCAAGCCACACCTAGATGAGAAAGGAAGAAATACCATGCATTGTGAACCATTGGGAAATGAACAAAATGTTGATCCACTGTTACTTTCTCTTGAAGGCACATCAAGTGGATTTCTACATTGTATAGCCCTAAGTAGGTACTCTCTCATACGTATTGGCATAATCAGTAATAGTAAGATGAATACAGTACAAGGGACATTTACAAGTATACCCCTATATACCAATGTACAAGAATACCCTTACATATTGTATTCCCATATACATCAACAGATCACACATCTATTAACCAAACACCAACTTCTTCTTTTTAAGTGGCCCATAATGAGAATTTTGTTTAGAACCACATTCCAACAAAGAAGCCCACACTCAAAGAAATTCTAGCACGCCAAACTACCATGTGGGGGAATGGATTCCACCTAGAAATATTCATGGATGTGTAAAATGATTTAACCGTGAATCTATCTCTTCTGTTTTTGCTCCTCGCTCACCTATTTTCACAAGGTGTTGACTTCACATCCTTTTTTTTTTTTTTTTTATGAATAAAAAACTTTATAGCTAAAAACCAGTGAAAACAAGCAAAGAAGGGATGAGAGAGCCCTGACAAAAGAGGGAAGAATGGGTAGGAACCCCGAAAGCCACGAGCAATGGGCCCACTTAATTACTAGCCAACCCCTACAATGTTATCCCAATCTCTAATTAAGGCCCCATTAGGAATCCTATCATAGCCTTTGCATCTTCTTGCCCAAAACAAGATCAAATCTTTGGTCCTTCTATAAACTTGTCAAGCCGGCTTTAAATAGCCCTTAAAAACCTGGTTTTTCTTCTCCTTCCAAATTACCCAACAAATTGCTAACAACACCAACCTCCAAATTCGCTTACTAAGACAACTAAACGCTAAGGTTTTCCAACCTTGAAGAAGGCCCGTGAGATCCATATGAGCGATAAATGTTATGCTAAAGTCCCTAGCTACATTGTGCCAAATCTCTCAAGAGAAGGGGCAATGGATAAGGTGGGAGGATGACTCTGCTTTGCTATAACAAAGAAAACAAACGCTAGGCAAGTGAAAACCTTTATTCCATAATGAATCCATCGTAGAGATTTTATCCAACACTGCGGTCCACCTAAAAAATTGAACCTTTGGAGGGACCCCATTATACCAGACAGTGCCCCAAGGACCTGGCTCCTCCTTGGGATTGGAGACATGCCTGTAGCAGTATCTCATTGAAAGCTGGCCCCCTGAGTCAATCTTCACACCCGCCGATTTGCATGACCAGGGCGAATCTGTGAAGGATAGGCGCCCTTGGAACCTCTCAATCGAACAAGTCCTTGCGAAGGATAGGTGCTTAAACTATCTCATCCCCATGAATAGAGAAATTTGAAGCTACCACCGATGAAGGATCTGCCACTATACCAAACACATCTGGGAAATCTTGCTTGAGAGACCCCTCCTGCACCACACATCCTCCCAAAATTTGATTTAGCTACAATCCCCCACCCCATAAGCCACCCCTTCTTTAAACAATTGGTAGTATTGCATAATTCCTCTCCACGGACTACGGCCATAAGGACCTCTATTTATCATGATGTCTCACCCATCCTCCAAACCAAACTTCGTTGCCACCATTTGCCTCCATAAGCTACCTTCCTCCTACCCAAAATGTCATAACCATTTACACAACATGGCCTAGTTCATGGATTGAATATCATGAAGATTTGCCCCCCTTTCTCCTTTGGGGTACACACTTGTTCCCAAGACACCAAGTACATTCTCCTATCGTCATTCCCCCCCTCTCCAAAGAAAATTTCTAGAATTCTCTCCACTACCTTGCAAATAGATCGAGACATAGCTAAAAGGGATAAGAAATGGATGGAGATACTTAGCAACGTTGCCTTTATTAGAGTAAGTCTACCACCTTTCGAAAGGCAATGAGCCTTTCAGCCACTGAGACACTTTCTCATGTTAATCACTGGATTCCACACCTCCTTCTACTTAAACGAGGACCCAAGAGGGAGGCCCAAGTAGTTAGACGGAAGAGTCCCTTGCCTACACTCCAAGTTTGCTGCAAGCTAGTCCAAATTAGGGACCTCTCCCACTGCTGTCAAGGAATTTTTTTCCAAGTTTAGGTGCAGGCCAGAGACTACCTCGAAACATCTGAGTACACATCTTAGCATTCTAATTTGCTGCGGGGAATTATCACAAAATATAATGGTATCATTGGCAAATTGCAAGTGTGACACAACTACCTCCCCTTGGCCCAACGAAAAACCTTCAAACTTTCCCACTTTTGTAGTCTTCCCAATTAGATTCCCTAATACACCAACGACCAACAAAAATAAAAGAGGAGAAAGGGGATCCCCTTATTGAAGGCCCCTACTACAACCAAAGTGACCCATGCGGAACCCCATTAAAAGGAAGCCAAACTAATATATCTCCGAATCCATTCCCTCCATTTCACCCCAAAACTATAACGATGTAGCTGTACCTAAGGAACTCCCAATTAACATGCACATAAGCTTTCTTGAGGTCCAACTTACACATCACCCCTGGTTTACCTTCTCTAATCCAGGCGTCAATACATTCATTCACGCACAATACCCCATCAACTATAGACATCCTTTGGAGGAAAGCTCCTTGCTCCTTCGAAACAATCCCTCGGAGCACCTTCTTAAGACGTAGAGCCAAGCACTTGGAGATTATTTTATAGGTGCTACCAACCAAGCTCACAGGCCTAAAGTTGGATAAATGATCAGCCACTTCCATCATTGGGATGAGAGCTATGTAAGTGGCGTTGCTTCCCTTGTCCATAAAGCGTTTTTCATGAAAGTCTAATATAACAAGCATCAAGTCCCCTTTAATCACCTCCTAACATGCTCTATAAAATGCTAGCGTAAAACTGTCTGGGCTTGGGGCCTTGTCGTCGTCTAGCATCCACACTGTCTTATTGACTTCCTCTTCTAAAAACGTTATTTCCAACCATTTGGCGTAACCCTTTCCTAGCTGAGGTAGGTGTAACCCGTCCACTTTTGGTCTTAAAGGCCTATCCTCCTCAAATAGTGTTCGGAAATAATCCTCCATATGACTCTAAATATCCTTCGCACCTTCCACCCGAGCATCCCCAATCCGAAGACCAAGAATTCCATTCACCAACCTCTGGGTTAATGCCATCTTGTGAAAGAACTTCGTATTATGATCCCCTTCTTTTAACCACAGCACCCTGGATTTTTACGCCACATAATTTCCTCTATGTTTAGAACCCTTTCATATTCTAGCCGCGCTTCCTTTCTAGGCATCCTCTCATTCTCCTCAAGCCCCTCAACCTCCTCATTTTCTATCTCACCACTGTATTTCGTCCAAACATTTAGATTTTTGCTTATCAATATCCCCAAAAACCTCCCTGTTCCAAATCCTTAGCTTGTCCCGAAGACCTTTCAGTTTCAACCAAAATCTCTGGCTTGGCGGACCATGCACCTCCATTCCATCCCACCAACCTTGCACTAGGTCAACAAAATCATGGTGTAAAAGCCACATATTTTGAAATTTAAATGGAAATGGCCCCAACCGAGTGATTAGTTCTCTGACTGGGTATGTGGTCTTGACCCTGGCCTTGGTAAAGCATGTACAGACACCGGCATTAAGAACCTGTCCAACTTGCTCAGAGAACGATGCGCCTGGAAATTTGACCATGTGAAACGAGCCCCAAATATTGGCACATTTATAAGTTCATTGTGATCAACAAATTCATTGAACAAATCCATGCCCTTTGTCCTTTTAATTGCATGATTCATTTCTTCCAAGTACAAAACCTCATTGTAGTCCCCTCCAATACACTAAGGCAGCCCCCTTCTAGATCTAATCTCCTAGAGCTCAGAGATGAACTCCTCCAATCGGTCGCCAGATGTTGGTCCATACACCCTAGTTAGCACCCATCTCTTGGACTCACCTTTAACCATAACCACCATTAAAACAGAAAACCATCTACCCATGACTCCTCTCACACCACCTTTTCCTTGTCCCAAATCATTACCACCCCCTTGCCGCCCCCACAGAAGGTAATGCAATCCAATCTGAATTGATAAAAGGGCACATGTGGCGCACCACTTCCCTATCAATGTGTTCCAACTTTGTTTCATGCAAAATAACAATGGTTGGCTTATTGCGACTTGCCATTTCTCGAACCAGTCGCTTCCTGTCCTGGATTCCTAGACCCCTCACATTTCATAAGAGAATACTAGACATCATTGGACACTTGCACGAGGCCCTTCTATTCTTCCGCACAGATCCTTCACCTTCCGTCTTTCCACCTTTGTCATACGAGATGCCCCAAGTAAGATTCCTCAACTTCCGAGAGGTCTTACCCTTCTCATTTCTCCCCTTGGTGGTTCTCAAACATTGCTTATTCAACGCCTTTTTCTCAAACTCTGTAAAAAGCTCCTGGGCCAATGGCTCCAACCCCTCAAACAACAAACCCAGGACACCACTTACATGCTCAATCAAATTCAATACCCAGTCAGAAATAGACAATATTGGAGCTTCATCTAAAGTTTGGTCCTACCAAGACACCAGGGCTAATTGCCTATCGTGAGCCAATTTTATAGATTCACCAATAGAGCGTATGTACTCCCCTTCCTAAGTCTCTACAAGAGTCTTGATTATTCCACTACCACATATCATCCTACCATCACCCATAACTCCTTGACCCGAATCCCAAAGAATCTCGACTGGCTGTTCGTTGCCACATGACTAATAGACTTGAAGCTTGCAAACTCCACATCTCATGATTTCGCAGATGGGGTTGCAAAGAAGTCTCCAAAACTCTACCAACTCCACCACATCCCCAAGATGACCCCACTTCCCAAACTCCAAGTACACGAGGCATGGATCTCCCTCACCACTAATTTCTCTAAATCATTCGCCAAAGGCAATAGACACATTTGCTTACTGGAATTTTCCGCCTCCACCACCTGACCTGCCTCCCTAAAGCTGCTCCCACATCCCGTCAAGTTTGTCGCCATCTCCAGACTGAAGTCCCCCATCGGCGCTGTAATGGAGATACTAGTGTTCTGTGAACTGGATAATCGATGTTCTTGTAGCCATAAACTTCTATTTGCTACCAAGTCCTTGCCATTAATAAAATCCCCCTTAGCCCCTTCTGCCATCAACGCGTTTTTAACCCTTTCCATCCGATTTTCAGTATTATAAGAAGGCCCCTCCGCCTTTTCAGCTTCCACCCCCAAACCCTCCTGAATTGCCAAATTACCGTTAAGGGCCTCCCCATTTTCATTGTGCTCCTCCCAAATATTGGAACTTTCCCACGATCCTTCCGCCTTGTTTGCCATTGGAAAAGACGATTCTACCCATTTATTAGTCGATTAGTTGCCCTTGTCTACGTCCAACTTCTTCGGCCACCAAAACTTTCCTTTGTTGTTTTGGTGCCCCCAAATTTCCTAGATATCTTCTCGCCCTCTCGACAACCAGCTCTCCCTTCCAACTCCGAATGCTTCAAACACACAATCTTACCCACCTCCGGACGAGAGGCCATACCACGTTGTGGTCTTGCATGATCCTCTTGATCAAGTTTTTGATTTTGAATTTCATTTTGACTTGACATCCTTGCAATTCTTTAACTCTCAATCATTTAGGTTTCTTAATATGGGACACTAGATGGGCTTGCTCTTATTCATATCATAATGAGAAGATGTAACTCACCTTAGGGCCTATCTTTTTTTTTTGAATTATGGGATTTTATTAAAAGAAATTGTGCGTAAAAAAAAGAGAGAAACAAACTTCATTGGGATGGTGAAGAAAACAAAAAGAAAAGCCAAAAAAAAGCAAGCCAACAAGAAAACAAAGATTCAGTGCGGCATGTGGTGTTTGGAGTAGGAAGAGGTGATTTAGTGTGGTTATGGAGGGATGTGTGAAGTGGCTTCTCTCCGTTGGCTGTTGATTTTCCTATAGTTTTCAACTTAGCTACCAAGAAGGAGTGTTTTGTGGTGGTTCATTCTAGCTAGACTGGCTCTGCTATAAACTGGCACTCTGCTTAAGAAGACACCTCAATGATTGGGAGCTAGGATGTGGCCAATCTTCTCCAAAGGCTGGATAGGTCCAAGTTGGGGGATCTTGATTTTGATGTTGTTGCTGGTTGTGGTCTTTAGATCCCCGTGGGTCATTCTCGGTGGCTTCCTACTTCAATTCGCTGGCCTTGGGTGAAGATAGCATGGTCCCTGCCCGCTTTATTTGGAAGTCCAAGGCCCTTCTAAGGTGGCATTCTTCATTTGGTTGCTCGTCTTGGGTAAAGCCCTTGCTCAAGATTTTCTTCAATCTAAAGGATTCATGCTGGTACAACTAGACTTACGTAATTGATTACCAAGACACATTTGCATTAGTAGCGAAGATGAAGTCAATTCAAATTGTGTTATCAATTGTAGCAAATAAAGCCTGGCCATTTTGAGAGTTGAGGTATACACGTGTGGATTGGGCAGGCTCGATCACAGATAGAAGATTCACTTCAGGGTATTGTTCTTTTGTTGGAGGGAACCTTGTGACATAGAGGAATAAGAGGCAATCGGCTGTGGCCAGATCTAGTACAGAAGCAGAATATTGTTGTATGAGACATGGTGTGTGCGAAGCTCTATAGTTGAGAACTTTACTCCAAGAGATAGGGTTTGTTGTATATGTTCTGATGAGTCTGTATTGTGATAACAAAGCTGTCATATCCATTTCTCATAATCCTGTGCACATGATTGCACTAAATATATCGAGGTGGATCGATACTTTATAACCAAAGCTTGACTTCATGATATTGTTAGCAAGTTGGGCATGTATTATATTCATAGTCCAGCTTGAGGGGGAGTGTTGAAATCGTGGGATAACATTTATGTAAGAGTATAAGTGTCTATCAAATGTATAATTGTCATTATGAATTTTCATAGAGGGTATTGCTGGTATTCTACCACTAGACTCCATATAAATAAAGATGTCATACGTATGTCCAGTTTCTCTTCTTTTTTCTTCTTCTTCTCCTTCCTCATCTTCTACACACAGCATGTTTTAATACTAGATTTCATCTCAGTGATAGTATCGTTGAAGGTGTGCCAAGTAGCACATATGCTACTACTGGCTTATGACCTATTGCTGGCTTGCATTGTGTTTTTGGTTCTGCTGGGTAAGGCAAACATGCTACAGATTTGAAGGCTCTTTAGCCTCCGTGGTTGCTGCACCATTATCAAGAACCATTTTACCGTTGTGTCAGCCACTGAAAGGCATAATCTTCCATTTAGGGCTTACATTCAGCCCTGATTGTCAAATGAACACTATTGTGGTCTAGGTATTGGTAAACTACTGCTTCTGTTTGATGGATTTGTGTTTCAAGACAGTACAGACCCATCAAATGATAAATTCCTGCTGCAATTGATACCCATGGATTGGTTAATTCTGTGGTGACAGTGGATGGGAACAGATCTATAAGAATGTTATGCTCTTTTTCGTTTGTTGGTTTTTGTTTTTGGTTATAGAATGTGATGCTCTTAATAACGAAAATTTCTTGAAGTATTAAAATTATGAATCTCAACTAGCTATTGGTTCTCATGGATGCATATTTATTTTAGATATTTTCTTCTTAGAGAGGTAACTGTGGTCCCATTTAGATAGAAGCATGATTATCATATGTTAGATTTGCAGAATGTGAGTGTACTACTCTCCTTCCATATAACTCTTACTACTATATTCATATCGGTGTGCACTTGCATAAACATATCATTGGTATCCAATGTGCACATGAAGTTCGGTCATACATATCATGAAGTTCGGTCATACTATATGTATGCTATTCCAACCCTTGTTACATGAAAAAAAAATATTGGAAAAGTAAGAACATGATTAAGTCAATTGGACTTGGCAATATTACCAAACAATGATGGGTATGGTAGTAGTCATCATTTTAATGGTCATTGTGCAACTTTTTCCCTGAAAGAGCATAAACTTGATTGTCTATTAAACAATTTATTGTTAAACAATTAGATTATTTTCCTTCTGCAATTGTGACAATTCAGTATTGGAGACTAATGTACATCTTTTTTGGACTCAAGCGTCTTGAAATGTATGGAATTCCTGTTCCAAGGTATGTTCTTGTAAACCGGGAATTCCCTAATCAAGAGCTGGATTATTTTGTTGAGCAAGAAGATTTTGTTGAGGTTCATGGGAAACGCTTTTGGAAGCCATTCGTGGAGAAACCTATTGATGGTGAGTTCTGAACCTTTTTCCAATAACTTTTTGTTTAAAAAAGACATTGCTTTTCTCTGTTACCTATGATCCCAATATCAATAGGCTGGACATTCTCTCTTTTTTTTTTAATTTACTTCTTGAGTTGTATATTGCACACTGTGTGCCATGATTACCTTAATAAGATAATATTCTTATAAAAGATCACTTTAATAATATAATTCTATTGTTATAGTTGTTATTATGAACTTTTTCGTGTCTTTAGAATCTAACCAGTCACTTCACTTCATGTATTAATGATAGAGATTTTGGTTGAAGGTTTCACTTATTCAAGGTTGTTCTGATTATTGGGTTAAGAAATCCATCAAGCTTGCATTGTTGTAAAAATACTGTCACTGGGTTTACTTCCAAACTTGCATAAACTTGCATGTAGCTATAGATTGCTCTCTTTGAAGATCGCTTATTGAACATATTCTCATAGATCATTTCGTTTCTCAATTCTCAGTGATCATACACTCTACTTTCTTGATGGACATATATTTGCTCATTTTACTCAGTATGCCTATGCATTTATGGCTTACAAATTGTTGTGCTGTTTGTGAAGGGGATGATCACAGTATAATGATTTACTATCCCAGTTCTGCAGGTGGGGGTATGAAGGAATTGTTTCGAAAGGTGAAAACATTTTCACTATGTCTGGTTGTGGCTTTATTTTTAACTAAAATGGTCATATGTAACTCTCTGCTTTTCTTTTAATGTACTGGTATTCAGGACATGCATTAGAAATAAGTGCATAATCCAGTCACAGGGCAAAGAACTTTGACACAATTAAAGCTTTTATGGCTCTAAAACCAACATATTCTTTCAATTTCTTTGAGATTTTGTGATTATTGGATAATTTATCTGAAGCTCACTTCTTTCGGGAGGTAGTTTGTGGCATATGGTTATACAGTGCATTGATTGTTTTTTTTTTTTTTTTTGACAAGTAAGGTAAGAATTTTATTACCAAAAGAGAAGGTACGAGTACACCCTTTGGGAAAAAGAAAGAGGCTAAATGAAAACAAAGTTATCCCACTAAAAAATCCAGTGCATTGATTGGTCTTTAGCTCACTTGGAAATTGCAGGTTTTGTGGGATTTTTTTGGGTTTGTGGGTTTACACTCTCGAGCTGATGGGCTTCTTTGCATAAAATGGGCTTTCAAACCCGATGTTTTACTTTTTGAATATCATCATGTGGACCCATTTCCTTCCTAGCATTTTGGTCAAACTGGTTTTTTCTAATTTTTCTTTAAACTATATTACATAATGTAGCTCTTTTACTGGATTAAGTATTCTCATTTCCTCTTTTCTGTTTTATTATTATTATTCTTATTATTATTATTTTATTTTATTAAATGATGCTATAGAGATAGGCTTCAGTTTTCAGCTTTCCTGTCAAACTCGGTTCTCTTGTATTTGTTCATTTCAAGTCATGCTTATTTTGAAATATCTTTGAAGATGTTATGATAGTGGCAACTCTTGGGGACAAATGGTGTCTCTGTATGGGTTTTTATGATTGCAGGTTGGTAACCGATCAAGTGAATTTCATCCAGAGGTTAGACGAGTGAGACGTGAAGGGTCTTATATATACGAAGAGTTTATGCCAACTGGAGGAACAGATGTTAAGGTTGTCTAATCTATGCATATGTATCATTTGGTGAATGGATTTCTTATCCTTTTGGTCTTGCAAGGGAGAATATTTGGTTTAGCTTAGAGCAATGTGCACTTTTCTTGATCCAAAACATTTTGAAAGCACTCACGGTTCTAAGTTTTAGCTGCTAAAATAGATTCTTGACATTAACTGCTTTATATTTAGCAGGTTCTCATTTAAATAAGAAATATTCTTTCTCAAAGTTTTTCAACTCTTCTGTTGCTCCAAATTAATCAAATAATTATCTTGCTTTACAGGATTGTGGTTTTCTATGCAATGATTGGTGATATTTCATGGGGGCTTTTATTAAATAGAAAAAAAATTGTAATCTAAGTGAAATTTTATTTTACAGATATGTATATTTGGCTTTTTCATATATTTAATTGCATTACTTTTCAGGCTTGAAACTTAATGTTTAAGGACTTTAATCTACGCTCTGTAGGTCAGGTGGCTGTTGTAGACAAGACTCGTAATGAACTAGGAACCAGTCCCATGCTTGGCCAATCATGATGAGACAGATGGGTGATATTTACTATTTTTTTGTGATTGGCCTAAATCCATGTCCATAAAGTGTTACAACACAGGTTTGGTGTATTTGTGTTACACACTGTATTCAGGGTATTTTTTTCCTCACATTATATGTTTTAATAAAATATTAGTGTAAATCCAATTTGGGTCAATACTGATGCTATAGTTCTACATTACCTAGATAAAAGCTACCCTCTTTGGAAACCTAAGCCTAAATTTTACCAAGGAAAGAATAAAGGGAGTAGGTGTCCATGGTAGATAGGTGTTTAGGATTTTTTTTTGGTCATGTAAAAGGCTTTTTACAGCCATAGATTAATGGGTTAGTGAGTAGTAATGTTTAGAAGGTTATTTTAGTACTTTATGCTATTTGTTTTCAAGCCAATTAGGGGGTTTACTAGTGCTGGTCTTGTGAGACCTTAGGGGAGGGTATTTTTGGGACTTAAGGTATTTTATTAAGAGGGGATTTGAAACCCTATTGCTGTAACGAGTTAGACAGATTTTGGAGTAATAAGAATTGTTTTTTTTTTCTTCAAAACCCATGAGTGGGCTTTCATCTTCTTCCTCACGGTTTTTCTCTAGGTAAGAGAAACTCTCTCTCTCTTCAATCTCCTTCATCTACTTCTTCAATCTTCCTCATCTTTTCAATTTCATTCTTTCTTTTCCCTCTTCTCCCATCATCTCTTATTTCTTTTCTTTTCTTCCATTATCTTTTCAACTGTTTTGGCAATACCTTCTTTGATTCTTTGAATCACCAAACCCCGACCCTCCACCTTTTTGATCAAACTCTATTATATGAGTGTTAATAACCCCTGGACGATCCATTTGAAGTATTCATTACATTCTTAAATCCTCTCCCAAAAAATTAGGAGGGAGAATATAGGGGTTGGCGGCACACCCTGGGACAACAACATTTTTAGAAAATTTTGGATATGTTGGAGGTTGATCTAAACAAGTTCTAGGCATATTTTGATAGGTATTTGGTACCACTTGAAGAGGTGATAACAGGTATTTTAACAGCTCTACCGAAATTGAAGTTATGTTTGATTTTCCGATGTTTTTGTAATTTTCAGGCATAACCTAGTTGAACAATTTTTGGAATAAATAGCTAGACCGCTCTAAACATTATGAAATTTTTATGAGAATACCTTGAAGGTCTGTGTGAGATAATCCCAAAAGCCCGGAATTTTCTGACACAAGTCAGGGTTATTTTGGTAATTTGTCACTTTCTTAGAAAATTTACAAAATTGCCCCTGGCTTGAAATTTTCAGATTTAAATCTTGGGTTATTATTTGTTATTTGAAAGTTGTTTCGCATTGTGTTCCACATCATTTGGTATCAGAGTTTAGAGAACCAACTTGCTTTGCTCTAGTTGGGATCCTAAGGTTTTTTACATGGCCAATCAAAGGAAAAGAACCCTTACTTCTCTTAATGCTGTGGTTGATGAACAAACACTTGAGCTTGTGGGATTAAAAAGAGAGCTCCTAAATTTGAGCAAGAAGGTTGATGACAAGTATGATACCATAAGAGTTCAGTTAGAGACCATTCTTAAAAATATGAATCAAACCCAAGGTTCTGACAAGAGGAAAAAAATTATTTAAGAAACTCCTCAGTAAAAGACCAACAAGAATGCCTCATTTACTATAATAGGTGGAGATGGTGGCAGTTAGGTGCAGTTTGAGACAGTCCATCACAGGTTGGAGCATAGTCCTAGATGTGATAGGTCTAGGCAAGACTTTGCAGAGGACTATGATTACTTCTATGGTGCTGTCCAGCAGACCATTGGACGTAATGTGATCCTAGAGGTACCGGATTTTTATGTTGGTGTTGATACTGATGTGTTTCTGGATTGGTTACACAACTTAGAGTCTTTCTTTGATTTCTATAGTATTCCAGAAGGCAGGAGGCTGAAATTTGCTGAGGCGAAGCTAAAGGGGATAGCTAGGATGTGGTGGGATAACTATAAAGAGGATCACAAATCTTTGGATGCTTTCAGACATTGGGATGACTAGAGGACAACTATGAGGCGTAGGTTTGAGATTCCAGGAGCCAGGTAGAGAGCCCATCTTCAGCTTACTTAGATTCAACAGGGTTCTTCTATTGTAGAGGAATATACTAGTCGCTTCCATCATCTAGCTGCACGTTCGTAGACCCGTTGGGATGATCTTATGATTGCTCTTTATAGGCGTGATTTGCGTCCTCAGATTACGGCAAACCTGTGTTCCACTCACCTTACTACTCTTGTCTATGCCATTCCTATCCCCTACGTTATAGAGGATCACTTAAAGGGAACCCAACAAAGACAAACCTTCCCTCATAGCTCTTCCCACATGCAGGTTCAGGTTTCAGGAGCAACATTGAGCCGTACAGTTCCTAGATCTCAGCCTAATGGAGCACTAACAGTTCCAGGCCGGACCAATAGGCCCATATCACCTTACAGAGCTTGCAGACCAGGGGGTTTTCCTTAGAGGAACAATGCAGGTTGTTTCTAGTGTGGTAACACTAGTCACAGACAAACACAATGTCCTCAACTAGTTATCGGGATTGCAGACAAATATCCTACATTTGAGGATGTCGAGTATGTAGAGGTTTATGTTTCGACAAAGGAAATGTTTTTAGGGGCAGAGGTAGATCTTGGGCGGCAACATTAGGAACAACAGGAGAATCCAGTATGTGTATTACGCCCAGTCTTGACCACCAGGGAGGTCAAGGATACTGAGGATTGACAGCATAACAGTCTTTTCCAAACCGGAGTTAGGTGCAACAACCAGTTGTGTTCTCTTGTGATTGATGGGGGTAGTTGCACTAATGTTGTGTCTGAAAAAGCTTGCAAGAAGCTTGGTTTGAAAGTGGAGCCACATTCCTCACCCTATAAAGTAGCATGGGTCAACAATACAAACTTGCCAGTTCAGGAGAGATGCCTTGTTACTTATTCTTTGGGGGGATTTACTGATCAGGTGATGTGTGATGTACTACCTCTGAAAGTGTTACATATTACTTGAGCACCCATAGCTTTATAACAAGAAGACGCAACACTGTGGTTTCAAGAACACCTATTCTTTTTAGCAGAGTAGGAAAAAGATTTTCAGGATTCCTTGCAAAGATGCACTGGGGGTGAAGTTCAAGAAGAATGTAGGGTCTTTTTTTCTCCATCGGATTCTAGAAGGTGATGCCATTTTAGGACCTCCACCCCAACTCAACTAAGGGGGAGTTGATGCAACAACTGTACATTACCTAGAAAAGAACTACCTTCTTTAGAAGCCTACGCCTAAATTTTACTAAGGAAAGAAGAAAGGGAACAGGTGTCCATGGTAGATAGGTGTTTAGTTTTTTTTTTTTTTTTTTTTTTTTTTTTTTAAGTTT
>JAOXJP010054131.1:0-15905 GCA_025762735.1 Platanus orientalis | reverse complement strand
TGATCATGGGCATTTCATCCATGAGATTAGGGAGTTGTTCATGTCCTTGGGCATTCATTTGTTCCATATCTCTAGATATTTTTATGTTTTAGTTGATAAACTTGTTAATTGGGGGGTGGGGCTGCAGTTTACTTTTAGTGGTACTGTAATGCCAGACTCTGGCATATAGGGGTCTTGTCCCCATTTGTTGTATTATTACTTCTCTCCTTTATCTCAATAAATTTTCAGATTTTATCCAAAAAGAAAAAGAAAAAGTGTGATCTGCATGACTTTGCATGTAGCCACAATTCATTGCACTTTAATAAACCTCTCAAACCAGGCTCTTGGTGATTGTTTTAGCCCATATGGAGTCTTTTCCACTTTTTGGAGGAAATGGGAACCCAAGAGGTGTGCTCTTATAGACTATTTCCTCCAAGTCACCATAAAGGCATTCTTAACATCAAACTGTTGAAAGGGGCAATTCTTGTTTTCAGCCAAGGAGAAGAAAACACGTTCAGAGTTCATCCTGCAACTAGGACAAATGTTTCCTGATAATTAAACTCCATATGTTTTGTGTATACCCCTTTGCCACTATCCTCACCTCATTAACTGAACCACCTGCTCCATTGTGGATGAAAGAAAGCCTCTGAGACTCTGTGTGGTACAAGTACAGACAACATGGTGGAAACAAAAACACTCTATGAAGAAGACGATGAATTATATGAGAAACAATCAAAGATGGGATAATGAGAGTTTTTGGCCAGAATTTTTTTTTTCACGTTAATGGAAAATACTGAAGACTGTGTAAACTCTAAAAAAGACAGTTCTTCCTTTCAGCTACAATTTGTTGTTTAGGTGTATCAACACAAAATGTTTGATGCAAAATGTCATGTTTAGTGAAATATGAAGAAAGACCATTAGATGTATACTCCCTACTTTTATCAGATTGAAGGATTTTGATATAAGTGTCAAATTGAGTACTCACCATCTTATGAAAGGCTTTGAACACATAATAGGCCACTTTTTAGCTTTAGAAGGTAAACTCTTGTACCTTGTGAAAAGTACCCAAACACAGTAGTAAGAGATGGACCCCAAACATCATAATACACAATTTCAAATAGTGAATTGCTTTTATTACCGTGATAAGAATAAAATGATATACAATCTTTGGCAAATTCACACTAAAAGTGTAAACTAGAAGCAACAAATGAATATAATTGAGGAAATAATGCTTTTTATAATATAATAGAATGATGTGCCAACCACTAAAGCCAAAGTATCACATTATTAAAACTAGTATTGCTACTACTTCTAGACTGTGATTGATGAGCCTGAGTTAAAGCCGTTGGCTATGCAACAAGTACAGTCCCCCCTTATGTCCACTGTCAATCATCTTCCTTGTCACCAAGTCCTGAAAATACAACCAGAAGGGAAAAATATAACACTAAAATTCAAGGATTTTGTAATACTACTAATTGAAAACAGACTGGTAAATAAATTAGGAATATGAAGGACATATTGCAAAAACATGGAAGGGGAAAGATTAACACTATACTTTCCAAAGATTGAGGAAGGAGTTCCATCAACAGTCCTAACTTCATCTCTACCTAAATTGATGTGATGGGAAGAGAAGAAAATGACATGCAAATCATATGGTCAGAAGCTCCTAAATCAATGATCTAGGAGGGAGTACATGTGGTAACGGAACCATTGAAGGCCGTGGCAGAAGTACTTGACTATGCAAAAGTAGATTCGGAAGTTGGTTAGGTTGGAGGTGAATAGGCAGGGATGAAGTTAGGGTTTTGTGGAGAAGTGGAAGAAGAAGAAGGAAGAAAGAGAAGGAAATTTGGGGAAAATCGTAGGAGAGTCTTATGTGCCCTTTCTACTAAATATGTATTTATACTTTATACATACACGATAATGTATGGTGTTAAATACCATACTTCTATAGTACAAATACAAAAGAACCCCTACCTTACAAGTAATTACAAGAAACCCCTCATACAGTACATACATATTTGTATTCTTTAACACTCCCCCTCAAGCTGGAGAAAAGAGACCCCACATTCCCAACTTAGTAACAAAAGAAGAAAACCAAACATTATTCAACCCCTTGGTAAACACGTCAGCAAGCTGATCTTCGGTCTTATGAAATGGCATATAAAAATGTCCCGATCCTATATGATTCTTGTTGAAGTATATTAATGAGTGTCTCTCCTAACACCTTAAGGTTTTGGGAGAGTTAGTTAGTTTACTATAAACATGGTACTAGAGCAGGTTAGGTCACGAGTTTGAATCCTGGTGGAAGTATTTTTCCAGATGTAGTGGTGTGCACATGTGTACGCATTCTGTGGATTCCCCGACTGTATTCCAATAATGTTCCTTTTAGAGGGGGTGTTGAAATATGTTAATTTGTGTCTCCCTTAACACCTTAAGGTTTTGAGACAATTGGTTTATTTGTTTTTAACAATCCTTGATGAAATAACAATCAACCTCAACATGTTTAGTTTGATCATGCTATACTGAGTTATATGCAATGTTGATAGTCACCTTATTGTTACAATATAAATGTATTGGGCTTTGGATTGGGAATCCCAATTCAGTCATTAGAATCTTTAGCCATTGAAGTTTACAAACCCCAAGAGCTATGGATCGAAACTTTGCCTTAGCACTTGATTTTGCTATAACAGAGTTTTTCTTGCTTCTCCATGTTATCAAGTTACCACCCACAAACGTGCAATAATTAGAAGTTGATCGTCTATCTAAGATTGAGCCGACTCAGTCAGAATTAGTGCATGCTTCCACCTTAAGATAACCTTATTAAGCATATAGAAGACCTTTCCCAGGATAGCCCTTTTGATGTAGATAATCAAGCAAGACTATGTATGTATCCCCACATAAGAGGGCACGATTTAAATTTACATATTATGTGGGATCAATTCAAATTTTGTAGGGGGTGGGTAATTTTGTAATAAAGCCAATAGTGCCATGGTTAGTTTAGTTTTTTTTTGGTTTTTAGTTGTAATCCCGTTTTTCACTTTGGGACCAAAATTTTCTATGGCTAAAACTTAACTTTTTGGCTTGATTTTGGTGCTGTTAGATAGGTTATTCAGTTACCTTTCTAACAAGACCAAGATTGCGCAAATCCTAGGTGATTTGGGAAAATTATGACCAAATTACTAAGGGGGTGTCAATAAAAACGAGAATAGTTTTTTTTTTAGGAATTCTTAAGTTTTAGTAGTTCTAGGAAAGTAAGTTTTTAAAAAGTTTTAAGTTTTTGGAAAGCTTGGCTAGCCAGTTTAGGATTTTAGGAAGTTTCTAATTTTAGCAAGTTCTAATTGTTTAAGGTTGTAAGCCTATTTAAAGGCAACCCTTCCCCCATAATTTTATGGTGAAGAATAAACAAGTTTTTGAAGATTTGGGTGTTCCCAAGGTGTGGCGGTAGCCATGTTCTCCTTCTCCAAGGGTTGATGCCACTCTTGGCTCCCCTCTCTCTTTTTCTTCCATAGGTGTAGCTGCAAGCTCCCTCTCTTCTTCAAGGTATATCTCTATTCTTTTTCTTTTATCTCTTAGTTTCTTCCTACATTTCTCTTTCTTTCTATACCACTCTCTTCTCATTCTTTCTGTCATTATCCTTCTTTTTTTCTTCTTTTCATTCTATATTCTTCTAAACTCTATTTTCATAATTCTATTATCTATTTTCTCTTATTTCGGGACTACTTATTTCAATTATTGATTTATTTTGCTTTCGTATCCTTTATTTTAAATTATTTGAGGCTTTAGGAAATTATTCAACATGAATTTTTGGTATCTTCCCTTTGTATTGCATCACCTTTAAGTATCATAGAATGTTGTAAGTTTCCTTTAAGCGAGCTCTTGTAGGAGCATGCATAAACTGGTTAACCACACTAATAATATACTAATATCTGGTCTCATCATTGAGAGGTATATAAGATGCCCCACTAATTATTGATATCCTTTAACATCTATCCAATGATCACTCTCTTCTTCAAAGTCTGGGATTTGGGTCAATAGAAGTCTCACTTGGTTTGCAACTTGTCAAGCCTAATTTCTATAAGAGGTCAAGAACATATTTCGCTATGATATAAAGTCCCTCCTTTGGATATGGCTACCTCAATTCTAAGGAAATATTATAACTCTCCCAAATCCTTCTTGATCTCAAATTCTTGTGCCAATTGGTGCTTGAGTCTCCTTATCTCCATATCATCATTTTTTATCACCACAATATCATCCACATATACTATTAATGATGTCGACCTTGTATTTTGACGCTTTACAAATAAAGTGTGATCCACGTGGCACCAATATATCCATTTTTGACTATCTCGTTCTTGAACTGTTTAAACTAGGCTTGGGGCGATTGCTTAAGGCTATACAACGCCTTCTTTAGTCTCCACACTTTCCCTTTCGTTGTTGAATGGATAAACCCTAGAGGAGGTTTCATATAAACTTCTTTGTCAAGATCTCCATGCAAAAATGCATTCACATCAAACTACAATGAAGGCCAACCTTGGTTGGCAGCCAGTGAGATTAGAACTCTTATGGAGTTCATTTTGTCTACTGTGGCAAAACTCATATCATAATCAATGCCATAAGTCTAAGTGTACCCTTTCGTCACTAGCCTTGCCTTGTATCTTTCCAATGAACCATTTAATCAACGTCTTATAGTAAACACCTATTTGTAGCCATTGATTCCTTTCCTCTGAGAAGATCCACCATTTCCCATGTAAAATTCTTTTCAAGAGCTCTCATCTCTTCCTCCATTCCACCCTTCATAAAATCATGGGGAAAAAAAAAAATAAATACTGCAATGCATGATAAAATCCAGATTTATCACCTGGTATAAATTTTGACCTTGGCCTGAATCTTTGTTCGTATGACTGCTAACGTTAGTTGCACGACCTATTGATGTCAGCGAGTTATTCCTTGCTTTTTTCCTTTTCTGATGTGTGTCCGGCCGGCTCTGATACTAAGTTGGAATGTTGCTAGCAAAATATTAGATTGATTAGGGTTAGGTCCCTCAATTCTTTATATATATATATATATATATATATATATATATATATATATAATTGCTATAACATGGATAGAATGACAAATAACCCAGACTGTATTGTTGCCCACGGTCGCACCATGTCCCTCTTACATTATTCCCTCAATCCTTGTAAGCAACCAGCCATGGTTGAAGATGAAACTGTTACTATTTCACCTTCTTTATCACGTTCTTCAAGACAGTCCTTGATTGCTTGGAACATGAGGTCAATGTTGTGAGTAGTAGATGATGATGCAGGTTATTACAAGGTCTGATACAAATTGATGTAGGGAAGCCTAGGGCTTATAGAATCCTGCTGATATGGGTCCAAAATAATAATGCGGAAGCTAGTACAGAATTAAAGTAACTAAGATTTGAATCTAATGGCACCCAAATAATCTCAAATTAAGAATAAGATGAGGGAAAAGGAGAGAGAATCAAATTAGAAGAATTATAGCATGATAAGAGAGGGATTAGAGATGAACTGTGAAATTACTGAACTTGCAGATGCATCAGAATTTTACGAAAATTTACAGGTGATCAGATAAGTCTAAAAGGGATCTCCATGCAAAATTTCATGTAATTCTGGTCATTAAAAGTATATAAAACGATTAAAATATCAGTCTGCAGTGTTACTATAACAAATAACCTAAAATAGAATGTGATTTCTAAATTAGAAACTTGGTGAAACAGAGGTGAATCAAAGGGGATCTTGAGAGATTAGGAAAGGGACACTTAGGGGAAGAAAATCCTAAAAGAGAACAGCAAGAAGAGTTATCTATTGTGGGGCGATTTCTGCAGTAACAGTGCCCTAAAGATTCAACGAGATAATTTAAAGAATGGGTCTTAATTAACAGAAGGAGAAAATAGCAGAAATCAGGAATAATGGAATGGAGGGTATGTGATTAGAACAACAGAATATTGAAGGGGAAAACCCTAGAATGTCTCTTATGGGGATTGATTTGAGAAGAAAATACCTAGAGAAACTTGAACAGTGTGAATACCTAAACCAGTATGTTCTGTGAACTCCAACAACTTTTGATCCTAATTGTAACAGTCCACGTGGGGGTATCTTGCAAAAGGGAATAGAAGAAGTAGAAGGAGAATGAAGAAGATAAGAGTAGGGGCAAGGAGCAAGGGAGAAGAGACGAGAATAGAAGAAGAACAATAGAGATAGAAGAGAAGAAGACTAGGAATGACCCGTAAGGTATCCACATGGCTACACCAAGGGAAGGGGGGGGGGTGGGGGATAGAAAGAAGGGAATAAACCTAAACAAAACCAAATTTCAATTCATAGCTAACTATTACAAAAACGTGCAGTGCTATATATAGGCTCACAAACTCAAGAAAATAGCAAGAAACCAAATTAGAAAGTTCTAAACTATTAGCTTACTTGCTACCTAAGACTTTTCTAAGCCTAAAACTATTAAAACCTTGACTTTCTAGCAACAAAAACTGTCAAAAATTAAGGCCTTCTAGAGGAATTCGACCAGCACTCCAAGATGGCCTCACTTTGACTTGTTGACTCACTAAATTACTAAATTACCCTTAGCATTATTGCCTTATTACAAAAATACCTGAGGACTTAAAAGACCTAAACTACCCTTGGCACTATGGGCCTTATTACATGATTATCCCAACCCCTAAATTAATCTAATTAACCCATATGTTGCACACTTCTTGAACATGGTCCTCTTGTAGGGTGGCACATACAAAATAGCCTCTTAACCATGTCCGCATCAGATGAGTTGTAGGAAAAGCTGCACTCTTCATTATTACTTCCCAGCGTTCATGAAGGCAATACCATTGTTAGTCATGATCTGAATGACATTTTTTTCCACCCAATCTCTTGCCATATTCTTCTATAAAACCCTAAATATAATCAGAATATGTAATCTGGATTATCTATTTATCCAGGAATAGTGTCCAGCCCCAGAATACTATAATGTTAATGATCAATAATCTGTTTGACGCACGACTAATTGAGGAATTCTATGTACATTTGTTTAGTATGTGTTTTAGTTATTTTTTTAGCACGAATAATTATTTTTATTAGAATGTACAATGCTTTTCCCATTATCTTTTCTGTTATATGACTTTTTCAAAAGAATCTATTATAATTTCTTGCTTAGATAGAGTTCAAAGAAATACCCACCACCCCCCCACCCCAAAACACACACACATGTACCTGCGATGTTTCACATATATTTTATTGAGGATTGAACATTAGGTTTTAAGGTTAAAAAGGGGAAATTTTCCCATTTTTTTTTCTTTTTATTTTATTTTACTTTATAAATAAAAAAACACTTAAATTCATATTAATTGATCAAGTTGACACATAGACATGTATTCGAGCTAACAACAGTAGCCTTATCCCAACTACTTGGGGTTGGCTATTACATCATTCCACTTTATCTAGGGCCATATCTGTCGTTAAATCACAAGCTGCCATGTCTCTCTATCAATCCAAGTCAATTTCGCCTTCACCTTGTCCTTTTAGTACCTTCAACTTGCATCGTCCTCTCACTGATGCAGTCATTGGTCTTTGTTGCACACGACCAAACCATCTCAGTCAACTTTCCCTCATCTTATCACCTATTGGTGCTATATGTAAGCTCCCTTGAATGGATCATTTTTAATTCTATCCTTTGTAGTTTTGCCACTCATTTATCTTAACATCCTTATCTCTGCCACACTCATTCTATGTATGCGTTTTTTGTTGGCTGCCCAACATTCTATTCCATAAAGCACGGTTGGTCTTATAGCAGTTTTTTAAAATTGTCCCTTCAGTTTTAATTGTATTCGTTTTTCACATAACACTTCAGAGGCACCTCTTCAGTTCAGCCACTCCGCACTAATTCAACAAGCAACATCATCTACAATATCCCCCTTTTTGTGCATGATTGAATATTCATAACTTAAATAGTCACTTTGGGCTATCTCTTGGTTGTCAATTTTAACTACTCCTTCATTCTACTCTTATTTTTACCAAAATTGCATTCCACATATTCTGTTTTAGTCTGGCTTATCTTAAAACCATTTGATTCTAAAATACCCATCCATAGTTCTAACTTGGCACTTACCTCCTCTCTAGTCTCGTCGACCAAATCATCATCATCAGCAAACAACATACACCATGGCACCCCCTCCAGTATATGCCTAGTCAACTCATCCATAACTAAGGCAAAGAGATATAGGTTCAATGCTGACTCCTGGTGTAAGCCTATTGTGATTGCAAACTTGCTAGTCTCTCTCCTGATTGTCCTTACACTAGTTATCATTTCATTGTCCATATTCGAGCTAAACATATGCTAAATCGGTGGGGGTAAAAATAAGATATAAATTAAGAAATTTGAAAAGGAAAACATAAAAAAGGAACCTTGTGCATTCTCAGGCACAAATCTCTTCAAGATGACAATTTTTTTTTTTTTTTAAATAGTGAGGTTTGATCTCAAAATTGATGATTGAGTTGTTGATTCTCATTAGAGATGTCAACAATCAAAAAGGAAATCAAACATAATATTGCTGATTGTTCGGCATTGTTGTGTTTACAGGTAAAATGAGGGTTTCGATTTTTCTTCATTTTGATGAAATATTGCAAGCATATAATTTGCAAGAAATTGGAATCAGACAATAAATTGAAAATTCCAAATTATCAACCTATATATTTTATTTATATGAAAAAAAGACCTGTGTAAAAGTTTGTATGAACTTATAGACATATTCTTGAGATTCCAAAAATAGCAAAATTGCGACTTTGGCTGAAATTTAGAACACTGATTGTGGAGGTGGCAATCATAATAATATGAATTATTGTTTTGCTTTTAGAAGTTGCAAGCTTATTATATTATGAACTTATATACATATTGTTTGGTAATGTGTTCATTGGGAAAACCCCACTATTGTCTTCCCTTTAGAAGTTGTTGGAATTATTGTTTCACATGCCTGAGTATTACCTTGAAACTCTATGGTTATATTGCACTCAGGAGAGGACAAATATGTCATTTTTGTATCGGGCCTGAGTGTTGGGAGCAGCGCTTCTGATCCTCTCCAATTACAGCTTCTTGTTGATCATATTACGGGACATTTAGGAGATTAGAAGGTTTATAATACAGTACTTCATTTTTTCTCCTTCTCAAATCTTCATGCTATTTTCCTACTGTTTGATCAAGCTTTACTGTAGAATTATTAATTTAACAGGAGCAAAGCATTGCATCCCAAATAGTTCGTGTAGTTATTGCCGGGAATTCTGTTGAACTTGTGCATGGACTTCTTAATGGACAGGTGATATGGTTATTATGTGGTCTTGAAATTTTTTGTGTATTTCAGTTTAGCTTCTGGAGATGAATTCTGTCTTCCTTTGGATATCACAAATTTAACATCTAATTTAAAAAAGAAATGTGGTATTATTACTGATTTACGGAACAATGAATCTATATTCTCTTGCAGGACCTTGATTTTTTTTATTAGTTTCTTTTGAAAGATTATGAGATTCTACTAGAATTTGATGTTTATGATTGAATGATGAAATATTAAAATTTTCTAAAATCTGATGCTTAATACATAATCTTTTCCTGAATTAAAACCTGTAGATAACAAAAAGTAGAAAGATTAAGGTTTTCCAAGATCCATTGCTGGAAATTCTGAGAATGAATTCTATGATTATGCCAAGTTGTTGTTACTACTGCTCTTGACAGTGCATCCACTTAACTGTAGATTCTCGTGATTTATGCAGACCTTGGTTTCAAGGGATCAGTCCAGGCTGTCTGAGCCAATCAAAGAGCTTGATATCTTGTTAACTCAGGTTTGTTTTTGCTCCTGCAATAAGTAAGTTCTTGCTTTCCTGACATTAATTGAGTTATTTGCCTTCTGTCTTTACTGTATTGATTCTCTCTAGTGCAGCTTGCTGCAGCTGTACCTTTGGATATCATTCCAGGGCCCAGTGACCCGGCGAATTTCTGCTTACCTCAGCAGGTTTTTCCTACATCCGTGGATGTAATCATGGTAACAAATTCTTATTGCAACATATGTTGTTCTGACCAGTCGTGCTCTCTTTCAGCCTTTGCATAGATGCCTTTTCCCTGGGACATCAGCTTATAACACTTTTATGTCATGTACGAACCCTCATTTGTTCGAGCTTGACAGTGTCAGGTAAGCTAAAGATATGAAATGAATGCAAGTTCTTACAAGAATACATTGGCATTGTGATATTGTGGTCTCCAGATTTCTAGGAACATCAGGGCAGAACATAGATGATCTTGGGAAGTATTCAGAGGCAAAAGATAATCTTGATTTTATGGAGAGGACATTAAGGTGGAGGCATCTAGCACCAACAGCGCCAAACACACTTGGTAAGATCAACTGCTCCTACTGTTCTACTGTGTATGCTTGCTCTGATTTACATTCGAGTCCTCTGCTTATATTATCTAGTTTGCTTAGCTGAAAAAATGTGTGTGATGCTGAACTACAGGTTAAGTTGATGTTCATGCTGTGTGTTGAAGAAATAATTAAAAGTGTACTTTCTTCTTTTAATTTGAATAAATTTTTAGTGAAAGGAGCAAGGTTTTAAAGTATCAAATGATGTTTGCCTTTATATGTTGTGTTTCGGCCTTTATTCTGTGGCTTTGACGTGATGAACTAATTTTTCAGGGTGTTATCCTTTCACTGATACCGATCCTTTCTTCATTGAGAGCTGTCCTCATGTTTACTTTGTCGGTAATCAGAATAAATATGAAACTCGTTTGTTGAGAGGTATTTATTGTATTTTATTAACTTAAATTATAAAATTTTTAATTTACAGATAATTTAATGGTATTCCTTCAATGCAGGACCACAAAGGCAATTGGTAAGACTCATCTGCATTCCCAAATTCTGTGAGACTGGTGTCGCCATTGTGGTAAGTTATTGTATTTACTCAGTCTACAAAAATTCTTTAAGGAAATAAAATTCAGAAACCTTTTGATTTGCTTGTGACCAATGTCCTACTTCGAGAAGAGGATTTAAACTATGGACACTGTGCCCGGTGATTCTAAGCTGTAAGCGATTCAGGCTAAACACACGCAGATGTATATCTGATTTTATGTTTTCAGTAGACATTCACCCCAAATTACACTGTAAAAGTTCTTTTCGAGCTGAAAATATAGGTCTTTATGTATATTTGATCTGGAAATCTATTAGATGTCACTCCCATTTTTTGTTGTCTTGATTTGTAAGCAGAATTTTTTCCAATCTTTTTTAAGTGAAAGAAATTGTGGATAAGAATGAATAGCTGTGAGATACCCAGCTATAATCTCAAAAAGACATGTAGAAAGGCTTTCTCTAGACAAAAGAACTCCACCCCCACTCCCTCCCCCCTCCCTGCAAAAAAAAAAAAAAAAATGTAAAAAGAGAAAGAACAAGGCCCAGAAAGAAACTTCCTACGTGCCCTCCTTAAATTACTGAATCTCAATTTGTATGAAGACCAACATACTACATTCCCTTGAACTCCCTAAGAATGAAAGGCCAAATAAAAAAATAAAAATCAAATCCTAAGGTCTCTGCAATTTGTTATTGAAAATCCTATTGTGACCAATCTCCAGGGTTATGACTAAATGCTGGGGTGACTCGATGGAGTGTGTGACAGTGTAGGAAGGATTGGGCATCATACGAAGATGACTTAAGGTGGAGACACTGGCTGAGAGATGGGAAAGCTAATTTCTCGTCTTCTAGATCCAAACCAGTGGTTCACATAGTGAGCAGGGAACTGCCAAGAGGTTGGAGTTCTTCTGCCAGTTTGATTGGTCTTTTTGTTGATTTGGAACTAGAAGAGGAATTGGTCTCTAATTGGGTGCTGGATAGGTGGCATGCGATGTACAGAGTGGGGGTCAAGAGGCTTTATTCCTGTTCGTTCTTTCATCAAAAGCTGAATTGTCAAGAATCATCCATAGCAGTAGACAATGGATCAAGGTTTCAGACTTTCAGTTGCAACTAGATTCGTGGATCACATGGGATCCAGCAGGAATATAGGGAAGGCGAGTTGCTGGTGGATCATTGTTTATGGGCTCTACCTTAAGATCTGGTGTGAACTGGCCTTCAAGATGTTTAGGGTTGGCCTATGGGGGTTTCTTAGGAGCTGACCCAAAGTCTGTCACATGGGAGAAACTGGGTATGGCCCTGATTCTGATTCACTGAATTTCCAATGGTTGCACCACCAGAACTGATGTCAGAGGTAAGTGGGCATAATATACCACTCAAAATGATTGTTGAAGGGGAGGGCCTTCTGCTCTCTGAAGAAGCGGTGCATCCTCTATTTGAATAACTGACAAGATTTGTTGATGGTGTTTGTTCAAGGGGAGAGGACTGGCACAAGATAGTTTCTCAACAGCACTGATGTTTCAGGAGGATAGGGTGGTGGATGTGGCAGCATTTGGTGACAGCAGACTATATGATGTCCTTGATGGACCTTGCTCACAACCTGTGGTTGGACACCTGGGCCTGAGGGGGGTTGTGTTGGAGGGCGGATGTATTGGAAGAAACATAACAACAGTTGCAACTTTAATTATAGATTTTAAAATGCTTTTTACAAGCCAAGCATGTGGCGAGATGGGATACTAGGTGGAGATATAAGGGGGGATTTTGAAGGGATAAAGGGTAAGTAAGAGGTGATGGAGTTTGGTCTCTCTTTTTTTGGGGGTTGTTTTCAAGTCCACTCAAGTGCCTCATTTACTGAAGCTAGTAGATCGATGCAAGGTCATATTACTCGAAAAAAGGGCCTATCAGATTCACAAGTGAAGTTTCTTATGACAAAAAGCTTGCTGCGAATCTTAAGGTGATAAATGAGGTGGCTCACATATAATACAATAGGATAAAACAAAACACAGTAACAAATGATTGCTTGTATTTATACAGGAGTCTCACATTTGGGTCTTGGTGTATGAACATGAGGAGAGGTTGCAAAGTGTGACCCAAGCACGCTAAGGGAACCAAGGGAATGGAGGAGGTTCTCTCACTATGATTATCTCAGAGGGTACAAAGTGTTTCTGGCAAAGCTAGGAGTGCAAACTATTAGAAGTTGCTCTAGGTTGTGGAGAAGTATAAGAATAGGAGAGAAAATGGGAAAGGAAAATCATGTGTATGTGTGACATGATCCCACAATTCATTATATATAAAACATTAAATTGGACAGATTTGTCCTTATGATTACGTGCAACAAAAACTAGAATACCATAGTACATCCACAAACACTCTTCCTCAATCTGGTGTGATGGTATCTCTCATGTCCAGCTTGCTAAAGAGATTTTCATGGCTACTCTTGCTCAAAGCTTTAGTCACACATCTACTAGCTGTTGATCTAGTCTCATAAGGTGAATGGATCACTTCTGAAACAATTTTTTATTATTTATTTATTGAAATGACTTCCCACCTCGATATGTTTAGTCTGGTCATGTTGAATTGGGTTGTGTTTGATGCTAATAGTTGCTTAATTATCTTAGAACAGACTCATTGGCAAGTGCACATCACATTCTAACTCCTGTATCATTGTCTGTAGCCATAGCAGCTGACAACTTCCTTGAGCTATGGATCTAAATCTGGCCTCTTCACTAGAACAGGACATGATTGATTGCTTTTTACCCCTCCATGTTACCAAAACTTGCCCTAACTAGAGTACAGTAACCGGAGGTTGACCCTCTGTTTGACGACTGATCAGGCTTAATCTGCAACAATCCATGCTTCCTAATGCACCACAATAGGGTAGATACCAAAAATTGATGTAGGATGTTCCAAAGCCCTCAAATAATTAAGAATGAAAAGTGCAGAAGCAAGATAAATCAAAATTGACCTTGAAATTTCACAAGTAGCCGAATAGTAATGAAAATTTAGAGAATAGGAATTAAAATACGAGGTTAGAATGAAAGAAACAGAAAAGAACAAGAAAAGAGAGGGAAAGGAGCCCAAAGGGCAATTCTGAAATTTATGGGTTGCCTAGGTAGAACCCATGAAATTACCAAAATACCCCTGGTTGTGTGTCAGAAAATTCTGAAATTCTCCAAAAAATTTCTGATATGCACAAGGGCTCTACAGTTAAAATTTCACATGAATCGGATAAGTTTTGATTTATGAAACAATATAAATATCAGTACCACTTGAAACTTGAACACATGAAACCAGTGAGTATACTTTGAAATTAAAGGGAGAAAGAATGGAGGATTAAGATGGGAAAGAGAGGAATTTTGTAGGGGATCCTCATGGGATCAAACCCTATTAGAAAGAGAAGAAAAGATAGAGTTTTATAGGGTGCGATTTCTACTCTATATTAACCCAGAAATTTTCAGATTTCAATAGAGAGAGGGTTAGGCACAAGATCAGAAAACAGTACTCGGGTTTAATACTTTGAAGGGATATTAACAACATTTAATTAAGGATTCAAATAAGTAATAAGCACTGAATAAAGCAGCCCAAATAATCACCATTAGTATGACTATTAATTCCAGTCATGAATGCTGAGTTTTGCAGGTAATAGCTGATTTCCAGCAACTAAAAAAAGATATTAGATGATGGGAAGAAGATGAAGAACAAGAAAGTAGAAAAGAAGGGATTAGGTGAGATTAGAAGAAGAGAAGATGATGAAGAGTAGATTTGGGAGGGTGGAAGAGTTCCACGCGTGCACTATGATGTGCTACAACCCACGTTAGAGAGAGAAAGGGAAGCCTGTAGAGGAGGCGTCACCCTTCGAAGGAGGGGCCTACGGCAAGCCTTGGTACACCAAGATCTCACACCAAATTTGATTTCAATCTTCAATGGATTTTATTTATTAGGTGGTGCCTTTAAATAGGCTTACATCGTACAAGATTAGGAACTTTCTAACTGCAGAAACATTCTAAAACACTTACTTTCTAAATCCTACACTTAACTAAAATATTCAAAACTTGTTACACAAGTTTCCATAAATCTAATACTTGCTAAAACATAAAACTTCCTAAATTTAAAAGTTGCCAAAAGCATGGAGATACCCAAGTTGTTAGCCAAGCTTATTGTGGGGCCCTGTGTTGACTTTAGACAGTCACAAGAGGACAATAAAAGGGCTGTTGTCGAGCCACTTTTGTGGGTTCCATGAGCTGAGGTGGCAGCCTATAAAAACCTAAAAATACCCCCCCCATCGACCAGCCAATGAAATCCCCATAAAACCCCATGGATTTTAGCCATATTACAAATATACCCCTTGAAAATAAAACTCCTATTCTACCCGTTGAAAAACATGCCTTATTACAAAAATAATCCACCCCTTAAATAATTAAATTAACCCATATCTGTTACATGATTTGAACCTTGCTCTCTTATGAGGTGGTACATGCAAGAGTCTTTTCTTGTTGTCCGCATCACTTCCACCTTCACATGATTATTTTTCCGAAATAGGTTTCCTTTCCTAGCTCATCCTTTGAGGTACCTTAGTATCCTCAGTGCTGCCTCCAAATCTGTTGTCCTCAAGGCATGCATGAATTGACTAACAACACTATAGTATAGGCATTGTCTTCCCATGAGGACTATCTTGTGTAGCTTTTTTCTTCCTTGAATACACTTTTGAGGATTTTTTTTTTTTATTAGTCTTTCCTTTTTTCTATTGACTTCACAACTATCTCCCAGGCTACCATCAGTTTTACTACCACCATCAAAGACATATGAAGGAACATGTAAAGGAAGAGGAAGAATGGTTTTAAATCTCGGATCGGCGGAATGGATCGTCTATGCCCAAAACCGATTCGGATTGTATCGGATTGGCGGATCGGCGTATCGTTCAGTCCGAACCTGATCCAAAGTCAAAAAAATTCCTAAAAATCCATAAAATTCTTATAATGCTTTTCATGAAAAGTTTGACTGAAAAAAACTTAATTTTAGG
>JAOXJP010054120.1:0-15906 GCA_025762735.1 Platanus orientalis | reverse complement strand
GATTTGCACCGATTTGTGCTTGATAACATTAGTCATTTCATTTTACAGAAAAACCTAAGATGACTTCATTTCTAATTTAGTTAACAAATCAGTATAAATTTGAATGAGTTCATTACAAACCATCACCTCATGGCAACAAATGCCTTGAGAAACCCAAATGAAATGATTACATTACAGGTGGCTGCCAAACAAACTATTAATGATTTTAAACAACCCTTTTCTTTCTCCATGTCACAGACTCACAATCAGCTTCAATGTTTCCCTCAGCCTGCATTCAAACAAATTTGAGATCGGAGTAGGCTTACATTCCTTCCAGTGTTGTTAAAGGACATCACCTAGACAACTGGGCAACCAAGTGAGTTTCTAAGACTAGGTGGTAGATTGCCAAGGGAATCCCAAACAATGTATTTACCTCGTTAGGTCATCCAGTCACCAAGTAACAATAACGTGTTGATATTATAGATGAGTGATGATTTTCCATAAGCACAGTTCACAGGCATGCCATGCAGATGCCATTAATCATGAACCACAATAGAATGGATCACATAAACATCAAGTATAATGAATAATAATCATTAAAAATGGTTGGCCTTCCCTTTTATTTATTTAATTTTTAAGGAAACCCTTATCAGTAACAATTTGTTGTAAACTGGATCTCTGTTGTCAACAGGCGAACACCAGGAACCCAACCAGATCTAACACCTAGGCTCGCCGGCCTGTTTCAACAACCGTATTGCCTTTTCTTATAAATAACTTTATAAACATGTATAATCAGCTTGGGAACGGATCCTATCAATTAGGTTTTAAAATGAGAACAAGATATCACAACTATAGAAGTTCATGATAAACGCATAGCATATAGGAGATGTAAAACCAAAGAACAAATACCTGTAACTTTTACTGGGTCCTCAGTTATCTGGACCAGATTCAGTTGACGCCTGATAGAGATGATCGATGGAGTTTGTTAATGGAGAATAATGGCCAGTTTTCTGTTAAGTCTTGCTCTGAGCTTTATGGGGAGCTTGAGAGAGCAAACTTTCCTTGGATGAGTATGGGTTTAAAAGTTCCATTTAAAGTGCAGTTTTTTTGTGTGGACAGTTATAAGAGGTTGCATTCTAACTGTAGGTAACCTTCAAAAGATAGGCCTTTATCTTCAGAATGTTTGCCCCCTTTATCTTAAGGATGAGAAATCTGTGAATCGTATTCTTTTGCACAGTTCCTTTGCTAAAGATCTGTGGAACGTGATTCTCTTTGGGGTTGGAGTTTTGTGGCATTTGCAGGAGACATTATGGCTATAGTAGGGCAGTGGAGGCATTGGGTTCTTTTTATAAGAGAAAGGTAGTGTGGCATTTGATGCTCCCAGTGGTTGGTGGTCCTTGTGATTGGAGAGAAACAATAGGACCTTAAAAACTTATTCGGAGCCTTCCTACAAAGTACTCCAGAGGGCAAAGAGAAGGTGTTATTTTAGGGCTGTAAATAGTAAAGAGTGAAAATTGTTCTTTTGTTGATATAAAATAGGGGTGGGTCAGTTTTATAAGAGGAATATAAATGCCTTCTGTTTTCTGGGGGGGGGGGGGGGGTTATATTGTTTGGACTTTTGGGGCTGCCTTATCACTTTTATTAAATGAATATATATATATAAAGAAATTCGGTGGTGGATGCTGGGGATAAACCAATCCTCTCAATCAAACCAAGACAAGTTGAAAGCAATAGTAATCAAAGACAACAAATCATAACAAAAAAACACATGATTTATGTGGAAAACCCCAAGTTGTAGAAAAACCATGGAGCTGTAGAGAAAGCTTCACTATTCTTAGAAGATTTCAAGAGTTCTCTCTCAATCTCTCACAAAACCACAAGTTTTCACTGTTTTTCTCTCTTATTAACCCTAAACAACAATAGAGACCTTGTATAGAACATAGAGGTCGAGCTAGGTAGGAACCCTTACTCTTTACGGACTTTCTAAATCAAATCGCAAAAAAACTGGTTTTCCACCACTGGACCAATTCACCGAAAACTAGATCAGTCCAGCCCACCTCTGGTGGTGTCTGTTGCAATCCCGATTCTGCCTAGATCAGACCACCTAATAGTGGATCGGTCCAACTATGATTGGATCAATTCAGGACCCTTCGGACCTATCCAAACTACCAGAATCCATCTTCTTCTCCTTTGCTTCTCCACCTACATTAGGCTCCACATCCAACAATCTCCCACTTGGAGACTAATTCTCTTTCCTGTTGTCTAAACTCTATACCTAAGATGATACCTCTTCCTTTCCATTAATCTCTTGCAACTCTTCTTCTTTATCGTTACTTATGAAGACCAATTGAAGCTGTTGAAGTATATTAATTTGTGTATCTCCTAACACCTTAAGGTTTTGGGAAAGTTGGTTAATATACTGTCAACATGGTATCAAAGCAGGTTTGGTCGTGACTTTGAATCCCAGTGGAAGTATTTTCCCAGATGTAGTGTTGTGTGCATGTGTACGTGTTGTATGGACCTGTTCCTAGCTCCTCAAGTGTGTTCTCAGGAGAGAAGTGTTCCTCCTAAGGAGGGGTTGAAGTATATTAATTTGTGTATCTCCTAACACCTTAAGGTTTTGGGAGAGTTGGTTAATTTACTATCAACAGAAGCTTTATATAGCTCCAGTTTTTGTATTGTCATCACCTTGGTACGCATGTGTGTTGGGTTTTTATCCATATGAATCTTTTTTAACTTCAGCATTTGTTCCTTCAGGAGAAATCTTATGAAATGATACCTCCTATCAATGTGCTTAGTCCTTGCATGAAAAGCCGAGTTCCTTACAAGGTAAATAGAGCTCTGGCTATCATTAAATAGTCTGTTGTTCTCTTGCTTTTTAGCCAATGTTTCTATCAAGCTTTTTAATCAAATCAATTCCTTGCTAGCTTCTATTGTTGCAATGCATTCTACTTCCGTTGGAGAAAGCACAACTATCTTCTGTAGTTGAGATACCCAACTAACTACTATAGCTCCCAAAGTGAACACATACCCCATTGTACTCATATTTTCTGCATCACCTGACAGGTCTAAGTCTACATATCCTTGTAGCTCTACTTGTGTCCCTCCAAAGCACAAAGCTATGTTAGTTGTTCCTCTAAAGTATCTCAAGATTTATTTAATCGCTTCCCAATGCATCTTTCCGAGTTTGCTCATGAACTACTCACAACTCCCACTGCTTGAACTATATTCAGTCTAATATTTACTATAGCATACATCAAGTTGTTCACTGCTTAAGCATATGGAACCCTAGACATATAATCATTCTCCATTTCAATCTTAGGAGATTTTTCTTTGGAGAGTTTAAAATGAATATTGAGTGAAGTACTAATTGGCTTTGTATCCTGCATATTGAATCTGCTAAGCACATTTTCAACATACTCTACTTGAGACAACCTCAACCTATGGTTCTTTTTGTTTATAGTGATTCTCATCCTAAGAATCTGTTTAATTGCTTCCAAGTCCTTCATCTCAAACTCCTTTGACAACTGTTTCTTCAAGTTATTTATCTCATGTATGCTTAATCCTGCCATAAACATATAATCCATGTACAAGAGTAAGTCATCAAAGGTTTTGCGATAACAATAATGGTTCGCATTGCCTTGGGGCTTGTTTCAATCCATATAAGCTTCTCTTGAGCTTGCATGCCATTTCATCCTTACGTTTAACCTTATGCCCTTGTGGTTACTACATATAGATGTCTTCTTCTAAGTCACCATAGAGAAAAATTGTCTTCACATCTAACTGCATAAGATGTAGATCTTCCACTGTCATAATGCTTAGCACCACTCTAATGGTGGTCATCTTCACAACCGAAGAAAATAGTTCAGAGTAGTCAATACCTTTCCTTTATTAACACTCCTTTATAACTAGTCTAGCCTTGTATCTCTTATTTCCATTATGCTCTTCCTTTAACCTATACACCTACTTCTTGTTCAGTGCTTTTTTTCCTTCAGGTAATGGAACCAAGTCTCATGTCTGATTTGTAATCAAGGATTTCATCTCCTCATCCATGGCATGCTCATACTTAGTTCTTTCATTAACCTCTAATACTTCATCATAACATTTTAAGTCACCTCCATCTATGGACAACAAATAGTACATTGAAGGAAAGAATCTTGTGTTGGCCTAGGTGTTCTTGAAGACCTTCTTAATGCCGGAGTAAGTGTTTGAGGCTCCATCTGTTAGTTTTCTTTCAATATCTCACTGCCTTCAACTCTTAGTACTTCACTCTCAGAATTTTTCTCAATTTTCACAAACACTTTTTTGTCGTTATGCTCTTCTGCCTTGTCTTTGTACATGGCCTTTTCATTGAATACTATGATTATGCTTCTAATGATTTTTCAATTTTTTTGATCCCAAAACCATTATCTAAAATCATCAGAACCATACCCAATGAAAGTTCACTTCTTAGACTTTGCATCTAACTTGCTCGTTTGATCAACATTAATATTAATATAAGATGTACAACCAAACACTCTGAGATGTGAAAGACTTACTTCTTTTCCCATTCATGCTTTTCTTGATAGTCCACTATTTAATGGTACTAAAGGCCCTCTATTAATTAAGTCTACGGCTGTGTTTACCGCATTCACCCAAAACTATTTAGGCAACCATACATGTAACCTCATGTTTCTAACCAGCTCTACAATTGTCCTGTTCATCCACTCCGCCACACTATTTTGTTACTGTTTATTTAGTACTGTCTTCTCTCTTCTAATCCTATTCAAAGCATAATACTTCTAAAATTCTTTGCTACATATTTCCTTCCATTGTCAGACCTTAAACACTTGAGCCTTAAACCTATTTCATTCTCAACCAAGGCTCTCCACTTCTTAAACACATCAAATACGTCAGACTTGAGTTTCGGAAAGTAAACTCATAATTTCCTGGTTGCATCATCAATAAAAGTAATAAAGTATAAAGAACCACCAAGTGAATATACTTGAGCTAGTCCCCATGTGTTAGCATAAACCAATTCCAACTTTTGAAGCTTTGACATTCTTACTAGTTTAGAAAACTAACCTTCTTCTGTTTTTCCAAAAACATAGTCTTCACAAAATTCCAAGTTTAAAACCTTTAAACCTGAAAGTTTTCCTTTGGAGTGGAGAATCTGCATTCCTTTCTCGCTTATGTGCCCAAGCTTACAGTGTCATGTGTTTAAATTGACACCTGCTTCTGCTACATCAATGGATCCATGCTTCCCGATCTAATTAAGTGTATCTTCTTTCTTTTCACAAGCTATCATCAAGGCACCTTGGTTACTTTCCACATGTCTCCCGTGAAAGTAGTAATATGTCTTGAATTTGTAAATTGATCAACAAAAATTACATTTATCTTTAAACTTGGTACATGTCTCACATCAGTTGACAACTATGTACTTTTATTGGATAAAATCAACCGAACATTTCCTTTCCCATTTATGTTGCAAGCCTTGTCATCTTCAAGATGGACTTTTTCATAGTCCCATTGCGCATAATTCTAAAGACATTCTTTATTTTCCGTCGCGTGAAAAGATGCATCAGAATCTAACACCCAAGAATTTAATTTTTTATCAATTGCAAGAATTAAGGCGTCTACAACAATGTCACCTGCGATATTAACAAAAACTTCCTTCTCCATATTGTTGTTGCCTTATTTCTTCTTCTTTGGTGCCCAACAATCATTTTTGATGTGCCATTTCTTTCCATAATTCTAACATTCCACTCTTGGCTTTGTTAACTTAGATATTCCCCTAAATTTTGATCTTCCACGGTCTTACTTTCTTTCAATAGTTCTTCCTCTGCCTTCCACATTCAGTGCGCTCCCACTTGATGATGCTTTGCTTTTCTTAAGGTTTTTCTGCGGACTTCCTTGCTGAGTATTACACTCACCACATCATCAAATTTCACGGTGCCTAAACCCAAGGAATTGGTCAACACCATAACTATGTCATCCCAACTCCTTGGTAAAGAGGATATAATCAACAAGGCTCTAATTTTATTAGGGTGGTAATTTGTGTTGGTGGGTCATGTTGAGATCATGGTTCGAAAAATCAGTTGGATTGGCCTAGTCCAATCTCAATATTGACTGGGGATCAGCTTTGGCAAGGATTGGACAATGGATCAACCGATCCAGGTGAGAAGACGATCCAGCCGATTCTCACCTAGATCGTCTGATCCTTAGTTGTATCAGACGATACTAAGTTAGATCAGCCAATCCGATCTGACTTAGTATCAGTCGATCCTGATATATAATAACGTCATACAATCCAGTTGCCCCTTCTCTTCGTTTTGCTCTCGTTTTCAGCTCATAGCTCTGATTCCCTTTGATTTTTTTTTTTTTATATATATTTTGCATCCTAACACCCTTATGTGTCATTTTATATAAGTTTTAAAGATCAAAAACTTGTATTTTGACAAATTTGAGCAGATTGAAAAATAAAATTTTAGGGGTTTTTTTACTAAACATAAAAATGTATGATTTTCTCCTCAAAACTCCATTTTTACTCATTTTTTTACAATAAATGATAGATCGATACTTTTAGATGTTAAATCTACTAATTTATTGCATAAAAAACAAGATTTAGGTGGGATTTCATGGATTAAACACACTTTTTATAAAAAAAGGCATTTTTCCAAATTTTTTAAAAAATAATCTAAAATAAATATATGTTATATATATACAATATAATAGACCATAGATCTATAAGTTTGGGATCAAAACCCACTGATCTATGGTTGAACTTAAATTTTCAAAAAATTAATTATTTTTTAGATATGTATTTTTTTCATAAATTGGATAGTGTATTTTTTTTGTTAAACAAATGCAATCTTATAGTGTGATTTTTGTAGGTTATTTTACTATATGTTATATTTTTAAACACACTTTTTGAAAAAAATATCGAAAATTCAAAAAAAAAAAAATTCTAAAATAAATATATGTTATATATACATATATGATATAATAGACCATAGATTTATGGGTTTGGGATTAAAACCCATTGATCTATGGTTGAACTTGAATTTTCAAAAAAATATGTATATTTTATAATTAATTTTTAATTAATGCATAAAATTAAAAGTTAGTTATTTTTTTATATATAATTATTGTTTTTCATAAAATTGATAATGCATTATTTTTGTTAAACAAATGCAATCTTATAGTGTGTTAATATTGTTTAAATTTGATTGATATTTATTATTTTTTATGCTTCTTGTATTCTTTTACAGGTTTAGACTTAAAGAGTATAAAGAAATGACTTCAGGTTCAAGTTAAACTAGGAAAGAATATGTTCCAGATATTGGTTAGTCACATTGCATTACATTGACCCCATGCAAAAAACAAGTGAAGTGTAACCGGTGCAATAAGATTATGTAAGGGGTGTGAGTAGGTTAAAGCATCACCTTGCCAGCTCAAGGAGAGACGTTGAACCATGCTTACAAACACCTAAGCAATTGATATTGAATATGTAGACACACTTGAGAGAGGTTGAGAAAGAAAAGAGTCTAAAGAAGAAATAAAAAAAATTATTGCAATAGCAACTTGAGGGGCAAAGGATTGAAGAAGAAGAAGAAGCCTATGGTTTTATTGGTATGGATAGGCTAGAGAGAGAGCAGCTTATGGTAGTAATGAAAGAAAGTAGATAGTCTACACTAGATAGTAAGATGAGTAGGAGATTATTTGTTTTAGCCCTTCCACTGACATAGGAGGGATGAGTTCTCAATATCACCCTGGAGGTGGGTCATTGTAGCCAACTTTTAGGAGTAGGACCTATATAGAGCCTATAAAGATTGAGATAGAGAGGACACGTTATGAAAAGAGAAAATTAGATCTAAGTAGCAATCAGCTGGGTAAGGTGAGTATAGAAAAGAGGGAGTAAAACAAAAAAGAATCAAATGATATGTTCAGGAAAAATGGGGAAAAAAAGGTAAGGCAGGGGGTATGTAAGTTGATGGTACATGACGGAATCCCATTTTTTGCTATAGAAAGTTATCTGTGATGTTGTTGCAGAGGAAAGGCCAGGGATATGAGGCCTTAACCCATATCAGTTGATAAATATTTATCTACCTAGAGAAATAAATGACTAAAAGGATTATATTCAAAGTTTAAAGAGGTTTTGGCCTACATATGGATACACCACCATGTGTAATGAATGGATTTCGAAGATAAGGATGTCATTGATAAATTTTATGGTGTATTGTCATAGGGATATGATCTTTCACAAATCAGTTGATACCACCACCGGCCATTTAAAAACAAAGGAGTACATATCCAAGTTGAAAGATAAAGTGGTGGATGAGGTGGGTGAAGAAAATGTTATACCGATTGTGACAAACAACGAGACAACATTCAAAGCTACAGGAGAGATGCTAATGCAGAAGAGGCATCATTTGTATTGGACCCCATGCATTGTGCACTGTGTTGACCTCATGTTAAAGGAAATTGGAAAATTAAAGAATATAAAAGGGATTATTGTTAAAATCAAAAATATTACTAATATCATTTACAACAGTGCGTAGGTAGTAAGTTATATGAGGGACAACTACACAGAGAGCCGTGACTTACTATGCCTAGGGTTAACCCGCTTTGCCATAAAGCATGTGGCTTTGGAAAGCCTCATGAGACATAAACATGCTTTTCAGAGATGTTTCACGGATGATATAGTTTAAGATTATGTCAGAGTTAATAACAAGAAGTCGATTGTAAAAGTACACAAAAATGTCCTAGATAAATCATTTTGGCATAGAGTTGATGAAGTATGTAGGATCATGGAATCTCTTGTTAAGGTTTTAAAGCTTGTTGACTATAAGAAGCCTACTATGCCTTATATCTATAAGGCAATGGATAAGGCAAAAAGATCCATAGAGACCATACATAATCATAAAATATATATCAAGATCATCGATTCAATGTAAAATAACTAACTCTACAACGATTTACATGCAACAAGTAATGTGTAATTGTTTATACTTGATTGTTATAGATAGATTAAAATTTATGTTTACCTGTCAACTAACTTTATGTAATCCTATTTGGCAGCGTACTTCTTGATGCGGAAGTACCTAAGAGAAGGCTAGGGGTTTTCACAAATGTAGGGCCCAATCAATAGTCAACAACACTCTTTAAAAGTGGGACTACCACAGGAAACAAATTCTGAAAAAATTCGGGCAGCGATGGTGAAATTACCACATTGTCCCTAGTTATGCATCAAAAATTCCTGAGGTTTGGCAGGGTGATTTTTGGGCCCAAAGTGTACTTCTGTCCCAAATCTCAATAAATTTGGATAGGTTCTAGTATGTGAAGTTGCATGGAAAAGGTCATTGTTTTGTGTGAGGACTTAACACAAACACACTGTGGGCTTTTGTTTTTGGCTGAGTAGAATGTTAGATTAAAGAAACTAAATCAGAGGACACGTGTTGGGATTTCAAGACCAAAGGAAGAGGGATTAATGGTGTTGGTTGGGTACAGAAAAGTAGTTCAATTATAGGCCTATAACAGGGTTGCTTAGAGGGCTGAACTAGGTGAATCAATCAACATCAATCTGGGAATAAGGAGTGCTAATCTGATGGCAGTTTAGACTTTAGAATATGGCCTGAGAGAGATAAGGGCAGAGGCTAACAAAAGTACATATATTGGCTATTAAGGATGAAAATCAGATGGTGGAATTGGGTTTTGGATAAGGATTGCAAGATGGAGTAGTAGATCTGGCCACAAGTTTTGGAGATTGGTGTTCTTTATCTCAGATTATGAAAACAACAAGGAGGTGGGGTTTCAGACCTGCAGAAAATATGACAGGGTTCTATTAATGATTGTAACAAAGGACAACTTAAATAGGGATTCTTATGGGGGTAGAAGAAGGTTAAGGTTATGGGTTGTAGTGAGAGAATAAGAAGGGAAAAAAAGTAATCGTAAGAGAGGGAGAAAAGTTTGGTCATAAGGTATAGATTCTTGATGTTATTGGTTTTAAACCTTGCACAAAAACTTATCACAGCCAAACAACCAACAAATTCTTAGATTAAAGTAATGAAACAACAAGAAAATAGAGAATCAAGAGAGAAGATGGAAGAGAGAGAGAGAGATTAACGAAAGAAGAAAGAAGAGAGAGCCTTCATACCTGGTATTCCACTCATGGAACCCAAACCTTCAAACCAATTTCATTCAAATTCTTTAATGTCTTCCGTACAGCCCTAAATCACTTCTTATATAATTGAAATTCTTGTTAAATTAACCTATTATACTCTTATTTGTATAAAACTTGGCTAAAAAGCCTTATTACAAAATCACTCTTAAATAATAAAACTTTGACAAAACTACCCCTAAAATAGTAAAAATAAAACTAACTATTAAAGACCATTGGGCCTCTTCCACGCTCCCTTTCTTGATTTGATTGTGGGCCTCCAAGGAGGATACTTTGTATACATCCATTTAATAGCTGCTGCATCACTTCTTGAATCTATATTTTCAATATACCGATCTAGAAATGGGTTGGAAGATAGATGTCATTAGAGGAACGAAAGCGGTAATTCAACGACTTCATAGGGATTTAGCAAAACAAGTAGTAATGAGAGATGTAAGTAATCTTTTAATTTTGATTCGAATCATTGCATACAAATATGATTGTAGTTATATTTATTTTTAGCTGGTCACCTAGTCTTTACAAATAATTTAATATATTGCTTGTGACTTTATAAATGAATAAATTTATGAGGGGAAGGATTTAAGTCAAATCTCTCAAAGCTTGTTATGAAGAACTGTCAACCATGTATGTATACTAATAAGTATATAATTTTTTTATAATTAAGTTGACTTTTATATAAATTTGGCATGTTCAACTCTTTTATTACAGATGAGTGGTGGGACTTGTATAGGGATATTGCACCTGCTATTAAAGAAATCACCGTCAAAGTCTTTAATCAGATATCATCTTCTTCTGGGTGTGAGAGAAATTGGAGCACATTCTCTCTGATTCACATAAAGCCAAGAAATAAATTGAAGATGTCAAACCTTCATAAATTGGTGTATATACATTATAATATACGATTGAAGGTTTGCAATTTATTTGATAGGCAACAAGATGTTGACTTCTTTAATCCCATCGACCTCAACTACATCTTTACAGTTGATGATGTATTAGATAGTTAGATCCATGAGGATGAGGAACCAGTACTTGATGGGCAAGTGATAGATTAAATTAAGGGAGGACTGTAATAAGCAGCTACAGCCGTGGTTGTTGCACCTACGACTACAATTGCGACTGAGGGTGAAGACCAGGAGTCTGATGATATTTATAGGGAGATGCACACATTTATTTAAAATCTAAGGCCAGATGTGTAACGCCCCGCATTGCACCTAAAGGGTAAAAATATAATTTAATACATGTAAAGGTAAAATTGTCATTTTAAATGATTTAGACAGACCTATGCATAGTTTAGGATAAGTTAGAGGACCATTAAACCACTTTGGTTTGACCCTAGAGACCCAAGATGAAAAAAAACCAAGAATTCAGAAAAAAAATTCAGGCGTGACCGGTCACAAACCCTGTGACTTATCACAGTCGTGATTAGTCACAATCCCCGTGACCGATCACAAAACTCCTAAGTAGTGTAACTGATTACACATGAGAGGCATAGGTCTTAGGTGTCACTTAAACCTACGTGCGACTGATCACAAACCCGGTGATTGGTCATAGTGTGACCTGTTACACTCAGGATGTGACTCAAGTCACGAAATTTTCACATGTACGCAAATTAATGTGACACTCACCCATTTGACCCCCACACATGTGGGATCTAAACTTGGATAAGTTAAAACCCTTATAATGCTTCATTTAGGTCATTTTTAGAGTGATTATAACAAAGAGGGAAATTGTTAGAGAGGCTTAGGAGAGAAAGAGGAAGTTCTTACCCAATTAGGTAAGTTTCACTTCCAACTTTGGAAAATGCTAAAATAGGTGTTTCTCTCCCTAAATGAGTATGAATTTCTGTTTCCCCATCTTAGTTTATGTATTTATACCTTGTTAGCTTATAGAAAAAGAAGCTTTAGACAAATGAAAGAGACTTTTAATGGAGGATCTTCTTCAAACTCAAGAGTAGAAGTATTTTGTGAGTGGATATATTATTTATGCACACCTTCATTTCTTAGGATCTTAGTTTTGTGTAAAATGATCTTGGATTTGGTGGATTTACATCTATTCCTTATAAGCATGATTATTTTCTTATGTAGAACCTTGTTTCATGGATTATATAAGAGGATATGTAACTTATGTTGCACTTTCCTTTCTTAGGTTCATAGAAATGTGATTTTTAAGCTTTGTTTTAGTGAATTTATCTCTAATACTCTTGAGTGTTGATTTCTTGTTAGTGGATCATAGTTTCATGATGTGACTATGTTAGTTAATAATTTCCTTATTGGTTTATTTGATCTCTTAAGTTATGGAGTTGTGCTCTTGGAAATAGAGTTTTGTGGAATGGATTAGATGGTCTCTATCCTATATGATGAAGTTTGTAAGCTTGATTTACATGAGTTGTAGGGATTAAAAGGGTTCTTGTGGTGAAGATTGGGTTTCTCCTTTGATTTCCTTTGAGTTTTCCAAATTCTCACACTCTACATGTTTGATAAAATGTCTCTTATTGTTTTCCCTTATTATTTATATATTTTTTGATTCCTTACATGACTTTATTGTTTTTTTTGGTAAATTCCTTCAAATATATGTTGGCTTATAGAAATTTGTGATATTCTATGGATTCTCATGTTAGGATCTTAGAATTCATATATAAATACTTTGGGCTTTGCACCACTTGGAGAATGTCTAGTGGCATAAGTATATTGTCTTTGGCATGGTCTACTTTGCTGTTTTCAAAGGCCATTTCATTTAGACATCTTTATGAATTTTGGAAACATTTGGGTTATTTGGTTATTTCATTGGCAGTATTTGGCATGAAACGATTTCACTTTCATGAATATCATATGTCTTTGGATTGGTATAAATATCTATATTTCTATATTGGTATTTTGCCCTTATATGTGGTTTACCTCTTCGGTTTTGGTAATATTTGTGAACATGTACACACAAATATTTTTCATACATAAGCATAGATTTAGTATTGGATTTGTAAATATGGATTAAGTATGACATACCCCTAAGTGGGTTGGTGCACAAGCTATAACCATTATTAGGCAAAGGGGCAACAGTTGTCAAGTGATGACTGCCATTAGACGAAGGGACACCAGTTGTCAAATGATAACCACCATTAGGCAAAGAGACACCAGTTATCCAATGATGACCACCATTAGGCAAAGAGACACTAGTTATTTAGTGATGACTGCCATTAGGCGAAGGGACACCAATTGTCCAGTGATGACTACCTTTAGATGAAGGGACACTAGTTGTCTAGTGATGAACGTCATTAGGCGAAGGGGCTATATACTTGTCCAGGGATTTTAGGTACCCAACCGCTGGGTCACATAATTTGAGAATAGGCTATATACTTGTCCAGTGATTTTAGACACCCTGTCATTGGGTCACATAATTGGCGAAAAAGCTATATATTTGCTCGAAGAATCTTAGGTACCCAATCACCGGGACACATCAATAGGTGAAGATGACCCTAGTGGTCCAACACATGATTTGGTTTTATCGGAACCCCATTTGGGTTATTTGGTATAGAATCAGATTTTGTTTTATCGGGAACATTGGTTGATTCATTAGTATTTGACAATAGTTTGGTATTTGGATTATCGTGGTTTTGGCATAAGACATGTAATATACTTTCTTACTCTAGATGCATCTATTTATCTATGTAGTACATAGTAGTTAGTTCATAACACATAACATGTAGTTTTAGTACATGCATGATTTGAGACTGTCTTGATTTGGATTATCACTTAGTCTTTTAGAGCATGAGCATACATGATTCTAGTATAAATACATGCATATTATTGCTGATACATGCATTTATAAACTTTGATTTCTTCCTCTACTTTGAATCACTCTGTCTTCTGTTATATCTGTTTTGTTTCCCTTTTGTGTTGTATAAACTACATACCCTCTCACTAAGCCCTTTAAGCTTACCCCAATTGGCACCACCCGTAAACATAGATCAAAATATCGGGATCGGATAGGGTCAATCCCGATTCAATCCTTGTCTGGATCGACTAATCTAAAGTTAAAGAGAAAAAAATAAAAAACTGGTTTGGATCGGCTAATTCTGATTTGGATCGCCCGATCCATCTTGATCGATCTGATCCGAAGCCGATCTGCCTTACCGATCCCAATCCGATCCAGGGTCGATCAGCTGCTAAGGCCGATCCTACTCAGGATTCGGGATCGGGGTTGGCCGATCTTTCGAACCATGCCCGTAAATAATTAGGCATATAGACATGGTTTATGCCTTAGGACAAGGACAAGTCTATAGAGTTGGGCTGTTATCCCATTTATCCTATCATTAGTTTTATTTCTAATAGACAAGTGATTTGCTATTTGATATTTTGGGATAGGCCTCTTCATGAGCAAGATTTGTATACACTTTTATTACAAGCATGTCAAGGCCTCTTTACTTAGGATATTAGGATGTTTGAATTTGACACTATGTTATTATTTCTGTTGCACTTATTCTGGATTATGACTATTTTTATTATTCCACTGCAATGTAATTGGTTTAAATTGACTTAATTGGATGTAAAAAAGAAAACATTATCATTTTATATGGTAGGTGATGTGAATAAGTTAGAGGGTTGACACTCCAAGCTCGTTGATCTATCCGCTATGAAAAATGGATTCAGGGCAGGTCATTCCCATGTCTCAGATTCAGACCTGACCTACATCATGGCCCACGGATTCGGGTGTGACAAGATATCGATGGCTAAGCGGATCATGGAAATGATGATGATGTGGTGCAGGTCCCAAATCTGCGTGTCTAACCCCAGGCTACCGTTGCCCCCTAGCAGCATACAATTTTAGCAACTGTTGAGACTAAGACTGATAGTGATTGACAAGGTTATGATGATAAAGATGATGAAGATGATGGAGATGGAGATGATGATGCAGGTGTAAGCACCAGGTGGTGCCACTGTCATGGGTGAAGGTGGAGGCAGAGGTAGCTCTTTTACCCCTTCCCCTTCCACAGGGTATGATGATCAGTACATTACCATGCAAGATTCATCCCATGGTAGTCGACATAAACCTAGTATAGAGAGAGGCAATGGGTTCAAGTCTAAGGCGCCTGCGTGTACCCAACATTATGATGGACAGACAGAGTATAGAGGGGTATGATCTTGGCCATGGATACTACTTAGCCTCTGGATATGAGATATTTGACGACCAGTACTTTAGATCGTACAACCTGGGTAGCAAATGTTGACGAACGAGACATCTTCTAATATATTGTTGGTGTTTAGATCTTATGAGATTGATGCCTTAACCTCACAGCCACATACTGGAGTGTGTGAGCGATGTCGGCGTGAGCGTGGGAGTTCTTCACGTGACACTGATACACATAGTAGAGTTATATTCAGTCAGACTCATACCCCATGCCCAACCCATACCTTATGATCAGCTCATTCAGCCCCCACTTGTATTCCAACAGATTTTACCATCTATATATGAAGCGCCTCGCCAAGAAATGAACAAGTTGGTGATTTCGTATTTGATTTCAATTTTGATCACTATCAAAGATTAAGTCATCAGCAGAGGCAAGCATATGAGGTTGAGAAACAGCAACAACAGTATCAGTATGATCAATCCCAAGGACAAGACTTTCAATCCACATCCCGTGCCCATGACACCAATCCTCCGCATGATCCACCACAACGTTCATGCTGACGATGGTGTCATTCTCACATTCTCTAGTTAGTGTTAAGTATTGATAGATTTATCATGTTTATATTTGACATAATGACATATTGGCA
>JAOXJP010054109.1:0-15906 GCA_025762735.1 Platanus orientalis | reverse complement strand
TATCATAAATTTATAACATATAAAAAATTCACAAGCAATAGAGAGATTACCGAAGCTTTTGTCGAAATTTGGGGTTTCGGGTTCAATTATTCTATCCGGCTCAAATCTCCCTTTTCAAACGAAATAGACTCAAATGGACTCTTAGATTTAGTCTCTACAAGGTAAGTAAAGCAAGAAATTGCAAAAAAAAGAGATTTTAGAGCGTTTTTAGCATTTGCGATACGGGAGGTGTGACTGTGCGAGATGCAGGACCCCTATATCGCGTGCCTGAAGCCATTTTATACCAAAAAAATGTCCAAAATGGACATGTTATCTCGAGATGCATGCGTATCGCGTGAGACGCATGCGTATCGCGCGATACGTCTCGCGATAACCTATCCTGGCATCGAAATATCATTGTATACCCTCTAATCGTATTGTATAGGTGCAGTACCGATACGTCTCGCGTGATATGGCTCGTATCGCGCGAGATTTTGAAATCTCTATTTTTTAAAATTATTGATAATAGATTAGTTTGTAAAAGTCGTACAAATAGATTAGAACATTCAACCAAATTACATCTTTGGAAACATAATATATATATATATAAATTAGCGAATGCCCCATGGAAATAGGGGTCAATGACCAATGAGAAGTAAAAGTAAATACTCAAACTCTCAAAAGAAAAACACCCACATCCCTACAAAATACATGGTTTAGCAAAAGAAAAAAAAAATAAAGAAGAAAAAAAAAAAACTGAAACTCCATTTACTAAATAGTGCTTGATTTATTTCTCTATGGGGGATAAATATTCAAATTCGATGTGGTGTAATGTCGATCCTATGGATGTTGGCCATTTGTTGTTGGGAAGGCCATGGTTGTGGAAGAAGGATGGTATTCACTATACCAATGCAATACTTGAATTATTAGATTATGTGTTCGAGCCAAAGAAGAAGAAGAAGGAAGAAGGAAGAAAAAAAGAGAGGAGGTAACAATTTTGGGAATCGTATTAGAGAGTTATTTCTCTATATACGAATTATTTTTAATTATACTTGGAGAGAGTTGGTATACCACAAAGTATGGTATACAATACATATACATGTATGTAATCACTCTGACAATACTACCCTTAATGCATTGTATCTCAACACTCCACCTCAAGTTGGTGAATACATATCCAACATTCCCAGCTTGCCTACAATTATGAAAAATGAGCTTCACTAAGCCCTTTTGTGAAGATGTCTGTAAGTTGATACTTAGTCTTGACAAAAGGAATGCAACTACCGCCAGATTTGATATGGTCTTTGATGAAATGTTGATCAATCTCCATATGCTTTGTCCGATCATGTTGCACTGGATCATGTGCAATGCTGATGGCAACGTTATTATCACAAAAAAAAACCTCATTGGATCCTTCACAGGAAATCCAAGTTCATCAAGTAACATCTTTAGCCAGAGAAGTTCACAAATCTCATTAGCCATAGATCGAAATTCAGCTTCTGCACTAAACCTATCCACCACCGACATGTAACAAGATTCTCCCAAACAAAGGAACAATAGCTTAAAGTAGATCTTCTACCAGTCAAGGAACTAGCCCAGTCTGCATCTAAATATGTTGCCACAACTACTCTTTGATCATACTTGTACTAAATTCTGTTTCCCTGGGCAACCTTTCAAGTATTTCAAAACTCTGTATACAGCTTCCATAAGAGCATGTAGGGGAGCATGCATAAACTGGCTAATCACACCCACTGCGTATGCTATGTTTGGTCTGGTTAAGGATAAATGGATAAGACGCTGCACAAGTCACTGATATCTACTAGCATTGATCAACCTTCTATTGTCATCTTCTTTGAGTTTGTGATTTACTTCAATAGGTATAGCACATGGCTTACACCCCATCATTCATGAATCCTTTAACAAATCCAGGACATATTTTCTTTGGCAAATAAATATTCCTTGTCTAGACTTTGCAACTTCAATTCCAAGAAAATACTAAAAAGAACCAAGATATTTGATTTCAAATTCTCTAGCTAGATTGCTCTTACAGTATGATAACTCCATTTCATCATTGCATGTAACCACAATGTCATCAACATATACAAGAGCCGTCACCTTTTGATCCAGTCTCTTGACAAACAATGTATGATCTTCCTGACGTTATTTATACCCCTTCTTGATCATGGCTGCCCAAACCTTTCAAACCAAGATCTTGGTGATTGTTTTAAACCATAAAGTTCCTTTTTCAGCTTACAAACTTTGCCTCTTGCACTGAGCATTTGGAATCTAGGTGGTGTATCCATGTATACTTTCTCTTCCAAATCGCCATGTAAGAATGCATTCTTCATGTTAATTGGAGTAAAGGTCATACTTGATTTGCAGCAAGTAAAATTAGGAGTCGTACTGAATTCATCTTAGCCATGGGAGCAAAGGTCTCCTGATAATCATTACCAAAAGTCTGTGTATCCCTTTGAAACTAGCGGGCCTTGTACCTGTCAACTAACCCATTTGGTTTATGCTTAACAGTGAATACCCAATTACACCCAACTATCATCTTCCCTCTTGAAAGATCAACCAACTCCCATATACAGTTCTTTTCTAGGGCTTTCATCTCCTCTTCTACAGTAGCCCTCCACTATAATTGTGATAGAGCTTCAGGTATACTACAAGGAATAGTGACTGAAGACAAGGAAACAACATAGTTCTAGAAAGAGGAAGATGAAACATGATAGGAGACAAAGTTAAATACTAAATGCTTTATACATGATCTAACACCCTTTCTAAGAGCAATAGGTATGTTAGAATCATCTACTAAGGAGAGGCAGACATGTGACCTATTTCAGGAATTGAATCCAAAGAAGACTCTTGAATGGGGACAAGAGGATTTTGGTCACCTTACTGATTTGGATCACCTTTTTGCTGATTTGGATCACCTTGCTTCTTTTTTCAAGTGCATACTCAATGTTTAGTTTCCTCCTTTTTACTAGCACCATTACTATCAAAATGATATGAGGGAACTAGAATAAGAAGTGGAATTAAGGAAAAAGACAACTCTTCACCTAAACTCTCCTCCTAAAAAGATGTCTCACTCGAAGAAAATGAGGAATAGACTCAAAAAATATCACATCCTGAGAAACAAACTTTTTGCGGGTAAATGGGTGAAAGTACTTGTACCCCTTCTGATCAACACCATAGCCTACAAAGACATACTTAAGTGTTTTTTGGTTTAGTTTGGTGCAATCAGATTTAAAGATATGCACATAACAAAAACACCCAAACGTTTTTGGAGGAAGAGAGAACAAAGGAGTTCTAAAAGAGAGAACCTCTAGAGGAGATTTAAAAGAGAAAACCCATGACCATGAAGGAATCCTATTCATGAGGTAAACTATTGCTTGAATGACATCAAACCAAAAGGTCTTAGGCATACTCTCCTTGTAAACATGAATGCACGAGCAATTTTAAGTTAAGTGTCCATTTTTACACTCAGCTATCCCATTATGCTCAGGAGTGCTCAGACAAGTGATCTAGTGGACAATCCCAAATTCATCAAAGAATGAAGAAAGAGAGCTAGAGAGGTACTCTCCCCCATTATTTAATCGAAGAATACAATGTCTGATATCAAACTGTGTATAGACCATCTTATAAAAGGATTTAAATGCAGTACAACTTGATTTTCTACGTTGTAAACCTTGTTTGTGCGTCTGAGAGAAAGATAAGAAGAAGAAGAAGAAACGAGCGAGAACAGATGAATTTGGATCAACCGTATGGATCTATTGTCTGATACGTAGTTTGTATTTATATCAAAAAAAGTATTTTTATACATTACATATGGTATACCAAAGGTATATGAGTATATAATACCCTTATTACATATAAGTCCCTGAATACTTCAACACTCCCCCTCAAGTTGGAGCATAAATGTCAAATATGCCCAACTTGCTGATGATATCATGGAGTCGTACTTTAGTGACACCTTTAGTTAGCATATCTGTTAAGAGTTGATCTATAGTAACAAAAGGAATGCAAATCAGTCTGCAGAGTATTTTCTCTCTGATGAAATGTCGGTCCACTTCTATGTGCTTGGTTCAGCCATGATGCAAAGGATTGTGAGAGATACTAATGGCTGACTTGTTATCATAGTATAGGCTCATCAGGGTTTATCCCTTAAGGCCAATCTCAAACGATTCCCCCTTCAAAAATGACCAACACTTTCAGAGGAATCGAAGAAAAAAAAATACAAAAAACAAGCCCAACAATGCTCCGAAATTGTCTCAGGTGTCCCGAACTTATCTAGCCTAAAATGGCTAGATCTCTCTCTACACTAAACAAAACAAGATGAGACTTGTTTCTAAAGATTTCTCATAAAAAACGGTCACTCCTTTCGAAGGAATTGATTTGAGACACTTACTATCGCTATAGATCTACGATTTGCCAAAAACGGAGCTTTTTTGGGGTCTCTTCACCAAAAACCTCAAAATAATTCAACAATGCATAAAAAAAAAATCGAAAAAATCACCAAAAACACCAGGGGACTAAGATCTTTCAAAACCCTAAACTTTCATGCATGTCGATGGTACGGCCTGCTGACGTCAACATCATCCCCCGTGCTAGGATGCCCGATCACGTCCCGCTCTGATACCAACTTGACTTTCTAGGTTGTAAACCTTGTTTGTACGTCTGAGAGAAACATAATAAGAAAAAGAAACGAGAGAGAAGAGATGAGTTTGGATCAACCGTATGGATCTATTGTCTCATATGTAGTTGGTATTTATATTAAAAAGAGTATCGGTATACATTACACATGGTATACCAAAGGTATACGGGTATACAGTACCCTTATTACATATAAGTCCCCGAATACTTCAACAGTGCACACATCATTTTTGTTCTTTAACAAGTACACCCATGTAACCCGAGAATAATCATCTACTAAGGTAACAAAGTAACAAAAACCAAATAGAGATGTAATTGGGAAAGTCCCACAAACATCAGAATGAACAATAGCAAATGCAGACAAACTTCTATTATTACTCAATGGATAAACTGAACAACAGTGTTTTGCCAACTGACAAAGTTCACAATGAAAATTATTTAAAGAAATATGAAATTTGGGAAAAAAAGTTTCCCTAACAAAGAAAAAGATTGATGGTCGAGATGATTGTGCGACTATAACAACTCATTTGTAGTAGTAGGGGAGATTTCCCTTTTTATTGCTGAAGATGTTACTAACGTTTGAGAAACTGAATCCAGAAGATAGAGACCATCATTCTCATGCCCCATACTAATAATTGTCTTCGTCTCCAAATCCTGAGACAAACAATAAAAAGGAAAGAAAGCAAAACTCCAGTTAAGAATCTTGGTGAGATGGCTAATAAACAATCAATTCAAGGTATAGTTAAGCACATGAAGAACGGATGACAACAATAATGGAAGTAGTAGGTATATCTTCATGCCCTGGAATAGATGAGTAACAACCATCCGTAATATGAACTTTATCTTTCCCATAATTGACATGATAGGAAGTAAAGAGGGAGGACATACCGGTCATGTAGTGAAAGGCTCCCGCATCAATGATCCAAGAGTCCTGAGAAGTGGAAACAAATGTAGAGAAAGCTAATGCAGATGTACCTGAAGTGGAATTTGTAAAAGAGGTAAATGTTGTTGAAGGAGTCTCAAGCTGAGAAACAAACAGATAGAAGGCATCAATTTCCTCCCGAGATAAATTGTCATCTGATAGGACAGAGGGTATGGGAGTTGTAGGTGTGAGCTTTGAAGACATGGATGCTACAGAATATGCACTAAGTCTATAACTACCAAATCTACCACCACTTCTACCATATCCAGACCCGTCACACTGAAACAGACATAGAAGTAGGTCTTGAGGACATTTGTATAAATCCCAACACTGCTCCATAGTATGTCTAAACAGACCACAATGCTCACACTTAAGTTGATTCAGATCATTTGAGGAAGTACCAAATTTGTCATCACGACCTCGTGTAGTGGAACCCCCATGACCACCTCAGCTGGAGGTTGAGACAAAAGTTAATTTCTCCACTGAAGATGACATGTTCATCACTCCTCGTCTTTCCTCTTTATGTACAAATACATATCCCTCATCCAAGGAAGGGGGAAAAGGCATATTCAGGATCCAAACTTAGATCATCTCATACTCAGAATTCAAACCAGTCAGAAATTCAAACACTCGTATCTCCTCAACATGCATCTTGAAGGCTATGTCATCTTTTACACAAGAAAGATGGTAAGTAGTATAATGTTAGAGTTCCTCCCACATCTTCCTCAAAATGGCATAGTAAATTGCTAGAGGCTGGTCACCTTATTTGAATTGTGCAGTTTTTTGTTGCAACTCATACACTTTAGTTGTGTGTCCAAATTCTGAATAAGGCTTAGACAAAGACTCCCATATTTGGTAATCTGTTTCCAGGAACAAGTAGTGATTATTGATTTCGTTCAACAACCAGCTCATAAACATGGCAATTTCTATCTTTCACTTACGGTACTTAGGATCACTCTTGGGAAGAACTTCAATTTTTCCTATTAAATATTCCTCTTTATCTTTACCTTGGATGTAGATAAGAATGGATTAGAAGCGAGTAAGGTAATTATTATCATCAAACTTCACAGTAGTAATCTGTACCTAGGAGGACTCTCCTACGATAAAAGAGCTGCCCACACCACCCTTGCTATTATCCGGGGCTCTAACTAGACTTCTAATTTTCTTCTGACATGTTGTAGTCCACGACAAATCAACAATCAAAAGCTGAAAAATCACCCAATACGACCCACACAGGCCAATACACACTGTTGCCACACAACACGCACCACTCCAAAGCCATAAATGTCCTGGATAATGAACAGACACATCCAAACAACTTCAAATATGGGCCAAAACTCCCACAAACATCATAATCATGCACACAAGATCAATGTAGCAAGAAGCAAGAGGATCCATCACAATCAGACACAGTGGAATTTTAAATAATATAAAATGCCAAAAAAAATCGGGAAACAAGAGCTAGGAGTTAACACAAGTGGAGAAAAGTTACCACTGAATCTCCAATACTCAACCCAATTGAGTGAGACCACTTTTCTTCAAAGATCTATTCGAAAAGTAGGTCTGTGGGCTTAAAAAAATCTAGAAAAAAAATTGACAATTCTTCTAGAATCACCACGACCTTAGATCTATTCACCGTCATCACTGACACCTTGGTACGGTTTGACTAACGTTAGGCTGTACGGCTAATGTCAGCCCTATGTCTGGCTCATCTTCGTCGCCATCACTTTCCGATCGGCCCCTGGTTAGCTCTGATACCAATTTGAATTATTAGATTATGTGTTTGAACCAAAGAAGAAGAAGAAAAAAGAGGAGGTAACGAATTTGAGAATCGTATTAAATAATTATTTCTCTAGACGAATTATTTTTATTTATACTTGGAGAGAATTGGTATACCATAGAGTATGGTATACCGTACATGTACATGTATATAATCACTTTGACAATGCTACGCTTCATGTATTGTATCTCAACACTTGTGTTTAGGAAAAATGGTAGAAAAATCACTTTAAAACCCCTTCATCCAAAACTAGTAATCTTGGATTTCCATCTTATGTGGTCCCATCACATGAAAATCCAAGTTTGCAAATAACAATATTAAAACAAGATGGGGAGTGTAGCATACATACATCATCTTAAGGTTAAAAGTTTTGGTATCAGATTTGGTTCCCATGAAAACGGAAATGTATCATATAAACCATGGAAACTTCAAATGAAACTACACGAAATGATAGAATAAACACCAATACACACCTAGAAATCATTACATATACTAAAGAACCATTTATGACAGTTGTTAAAAACCGATACCTTCATGACATACGCTGGAGCCTATTTCCAGAGCACTAAGGGTTGGGAAATGACAACAACTACTACATAATGAAGCTATACATCCATATAGAGTAAGAAAATGATAAGAAAAAAATACATATCAAAGAAATATAATAATCTAAAACATAATCAGATGACTTACATGAAAATATCAATGGAAAGTTGTTTTGACATAATATTAACTCATAGTAAAAAAACTAATATATATAGTAAAACATAAGAAAGAACAAAGAAACATTCGATCGAAATGGACGCGGTAGAGATTTTGTCGTATGTTTCCTTATGTTCTCCCATGTTTACTATTTTTTCATTTTCAAATTACTTATTTTTTATTACCAAATATGCTGTATGTCTTCATAAAACATACAGCAAATCATGCATGTTTCCTTATGTTCTCCCCTGCTCATTATAGTATTAAACAGATTCCTTATTTTACCATATCGAAGCATTATTTAGATCCTGCATGCTTATATATTATATAAAATAATCAGACAAATCATGATCATTTGGTATGTTTTTCCAATGTTTTTATTCTTTATGTTTATATTAATTAAATAAAATAGAAATTAATTTATCAAAAAAAATCTAACTCCATGAAAGTTTAGATCAGTAGAAACATGCAACATATAAAAATCTAGTCTTAGAAGAGTAATAATTTTAGGACAAAAACAGAGTTATAATTTGGGACTTACCAAAGTTATTGAAAATTGGGATTTCAGTTCGATCATTTGATCTGGAGCTAAATAACAGTCTTTGATTAAAATGGACATGCATAGAGTCCTTGAATTTGTATGTAATAGCTATAAATCAAGTTTTTATAAACAAAATATGAAGAACAATGGGTTTGTAGGGGTTGGTGGTTGTTTCTTTCAGTATCGAAATGGTATCAATGGGTTTCCACAAATACCTTCAAAACTTCGGCTGTGTTTGGCAGCCACCTGTAATGTACTCATTTCATTTGAGTTTCCCAATGCTTTTATAGCCACAATGGGATGGTTTGTACCGATTTGTGCTTGATAACATTACTCATTTCATTTTATAGAAAAACTAAGATGGCTTCATTTCTAATTGTAGTTAACAAATCAGTGTAAATTTGAATGACTTCATTACAAACCATCACCTCATGGCTACAAATGCCTTGAAAAACTCAAATGAGATGATTAGATTACAGGTGGCTGCCAAACTGGCTATTAAACAATTATATATATATATATATATATATATATATATATATTTGATGAATAATGCTATTAGAGTACATGGTATCAAAGATATGTATTGATATCAACCATGTAGTTTTAAAACTACATACTAATTTCATATCAAAACCCATGGAAACCAACACGTAATGGTAAGTTTCGATGGTTTTGTGCAGGTACTTAAAATTAGGCCAATACATCAAAACATAACCAATGTCCAATCCCACCATAATGTCATCCAAACCCACACTAGTCAATTCCATTATGCCACAATGCTATATGTTATTCCCATACCATTTCTATTAGAAAACAGCTTTTTGCTCATATTCCATTTCTTCTATTTGTTTCTTGTTGCAGATCTGACATATGTATGTCTTGAAAATCTCAAAACATGTAAGAATTTGCATAAGCTGTGGCACCACAAGTATTACAAACAGATAAAGACCTTTTTGACAAGCTAACATGGTTACTAAATATCGGTTCTCAAGGTTCCGATAAAGGTGATCAAAAGAATGGAACAAGCTCAGGTACCATTTGATTAGATGGGAAGAGGTGTGCAGAGGGAAAGAAATAGGTGGTCTTAGGTTCAGCAGGATTATGGGAAAAATCAACGCTCTTTCAGGTTAAGAGGTTATAAAGAATTTCTCGAGTAGCTTTTTTCCTTTGGCACCCGATGGTTAGGGAAAAACATGTTACAGTAATACACCCAAATGGATGGAACTTGGGTATAGCAAATGGTGTGACCTTCTGTTGCCCTTGGAAATCAACAAGTCACTTTACCCAATTCTTTCTTTCTTTAGTCAGAACAGATATGGAGTTAGGGTAGAAAATTAGAATTGGGTATATATAAGGGCACATATCTAGTTGCATCTGTGTATTTCTTTTTGTTCTAACATGGGTCTGTCATATTCATAGGGGTTTTAGAGGGTTTGAGATTCCTATGTTCTTTCTCTTAGTTAAGACCCATCAAGATGCTTTCATTTACCCAGAAGAACCTCAAGGTAGAATCCAAGTTATGGAGTCTAATCAAGTTTTCTCCTTCATCATTCTTTAAGGCCTTGTGCGGTGAGATATATGGTAATGGTCATATCCTACATTAGGTCTCATGGATATCTCCAACCCTCCCAAAAATCAAGGCTTTTGAATGTGAGGTGGCCCGTAAGAAGGTAAACTACAGCTAATAGCCTAATATGGGTCACAGGAGGCAGAAAGAAGGGAAGCTGTCCCTCGTGTTTGTCAGTGATTGGCTGATTGGGAGTCAAAGAATCATTTCTTCATATACTGGTACTCAACATCATCAATTTAGTATCACTTTCTAGAGCCCTTTGGGGTAGTGTTACTAATCATCTCTAGGATTATCTCATCAGTTGTATGATCAGCTACTCGATTCCCATCAAGGGGTTCCAAAAATAGCACTGACGCCATTTTATTGCCACTCTGGTCTGATAAGCGAGGGCAACTCCACTAAGGAGGAGGTTATGGTCTTGCTTTAGAGATATTCTCTATTGCTGGCTATGAGAATAGAGATGGAGGGAGATTCATCTACTATCATCTGCTGGATCTGTAGGTCTCCTGGAGCCTCGAGGTCACATAGATATTCAAGTGTCATAAGTGAGGCCTGGTCCTTAGCCTCTAGATTGAACATCTCGTTCCACTAAGGCCCAGTCTGGTTGCCACGAAAAGATTTTCTCATGACAAAATTTTCTAAAAAAAATTATTTTTAAGCTGTCTGATTGCCATGACAAGTTGGTTTTTTCATTTTTTTTCTTATGATTCTTCTCTTTCCTTTTCTTGTGGGATTTTCATTTCTATTCTTTTCTACACAATTCATGGCAACCAAACTGGGCCTAAAAGCCAAGGTTGGTCGTTGGTTAGTTCCCTTGCCAATTCTCTAGTAAGAATCAGGATCTTCAGTGGGGCTTGGTAGTTTCTACAGTGACCATCTGCTCCCTTGTGACTTTTATCAGTTTATGGTTGCTTCAAGGTGCAACTTCTCCAGTTTATTTTATCTATTCCTAGTTTGGTTTGGCCCTTTTTTCACTCTTCTCTTACTAATAATCGTTGATGCCAGTTTTTTTTTTTTTTTTTTAAAGCAAAGACCTTTTTGGTGAACGTTCTCAACAAATATTAATGAATTCAAATAATGACCTAGGACATACTAAATGACACTCGTAGCTGCTATTAAAAATAAAAATATCAAGGACTGAACTATTGAGAATGTTGGCAGAACTCACAGTATCAGCAGCGACAAGATTCAGGCCAACCCCTCCTGCTCTTGTTGAGATCATAAAGACAAAAGCACCATGCTGATCAGCGGGGGAACTCAAAGTTCCTTTGATCGATGGCTGGCTAAAACTTCTAATTGCAGCAAAGCGCTCCTCAGCCCGAATGGAACCATCAAGGCGTTCGTACGTATACTTCCGCAACTCCATAAAATCCTAAGTTGCATATGAAAACAAAACATATAGATTTTACATGCAAACAAGCTTAACCAGTCCCATTTAGTTCACAAGAATAAACCTGAAGAATATCAAGTGTATGAGTCATCTGAGCAAATAGCAGAACACGGTGTCCAGCAGTATATAGCTTCTGAAGTAGTTGATCCAAAACAACAAGTTTACCGCTAGCCTGACCAATATTACATAAGTAGATAATAAGATTTATTTGGCGAGAAATATCACAAGAAAACAAAAGCAGATCTACAAATCAGCAGTCACAACAAGATGCAGGACAGCAGTTTCCATTATTTAGACAAGGAAAGGGTAACCAAAGGGAACTCTTCTACTTCTGTTCTTTCTTTTTCCTGTGTACGTATTTAGAGGATCTGGTTAATGTAGATGAGAGAAAAAATCAACATAAGACGGAAAAAATACCTGTACCAGGTGATCACCCTCTTCGTATGGTTCTGGCTCAATACCAGGGAATAGGTAAGGATGGCTACAAGCTTTTCGCAGTTGGACTACCTGAAAAGAAGTGGCATGCAGAGTTGGCATGAGCAGCAAGTGAAAACAGATTTACAAAATTATTCCTTCAAGTCTCATAAATAAATAAAGGTTTAACTATAGAAGCAAACAGGTTGGTCCACAGGCCCAAGTTTGTATCAAAATCAACCAGGGCTCAGGCTCAGGTTATTCAAAATCTAGCAAAATCTAAACCAGGCCTGGCCAATTTACACCCCCAGGTTTAAGGATATATGCATAAAAAAATGGTAAATTTACACAAAAAAATGATCACCGGCAGGGGGTTGGTATAGCCGAGGCGCTAAATAGAACATGACACTCAAGGCAACCTCTTTAACAACCACTAAAACTAGAATTTTTAGAATCTTGAAGGTGATTACTCCACATGGCACCTTAATACACTTGGATCAGACAAGTCATCAAGTTGCCAAGGAACTCAGATGCACCTCTTGATGCAGGGGCATCCTCAGCAGGAAGTAATTTCCAAGCTACGTAAAAGCGAAGCCAATGAAAAGAGAGTGGTTGAGCCGCAGTTCTACAGATGTTGATACACCCAGGCCCCCCTGAATAAAATAGCTAGTAGATTTGTTTTATGTTTAAAACATTCATGGGTAGAATAGGAATTAATTTATTTTGATTCCAATTTTGTAATTTCTTCGAAGTTTAAGAATTATACGATGTTTTAGGGTAGGAGACAGCTGTGAAAATGAAACAGAAGGAGAGTTGTGAGAGGCAGCAGCTAAGAGAGAGAATTCCCTCCCCAAATTCAACTCTTACATATAGAGAAAAGGGAGGATTTAGAGTTTCTAAAAATAAATAGGAAACTAGTTTCTAATTCTGTCTTTTTTAGGACTTAGGACTTTTATTTAGGAGCCACATTTGTTAGAAAGTTTTGAGAACTAGAGAATAATAACTTTAATTTTTATTTAGAAAACAAATTCTATTGTAAACCATATTAAAAGGGGTCAAAAGTATGGAATAAAGTAACAGGAATTTTCTTAAAACTGTGGATTGAAGTGGTGCTTCTTTCCACTTCTTATGGTTGGTGCTGTAAGAGAACCTATCAACAGTCGTTGCTATTGCTACGATCCCCAATCAGTCATTGCTGATTGGTTATCCCATCCCTTCTTCCATTTGTTCATTTCTTTATTAAATACGTATCTACTGTTTGAGGAGAGTGACGGACGTGTGGACTCCTGCAACTCGATCTTTGTACAACAAACTTCATTATAAGATAAAATCTATGGATGAAATTTATTTCATTTAGAAACTGTTGTGTGTGTTTTCTGTTAACTCAAGTGATCTATTATCATTAATGTGGGTAGAAGTGGATCAGCTATAGTGGAACTATAAGTGCCAAAATCGACAGAGCTTTCATTACAGTTTGGATATATTTTGCTAATAAAAGGTTCTGGGTTAGTAACAAGGTTGAGTTCTGAGTTGTTATCTTCCTTAAAGTCGAACTTCTGAATTTACTACTGGTTTGAGTTACACGAAAGGGAGCTAGAAACATCGGATTAACCTGAATTTCTGCAGACATCTAGTGCTCTCCTAGAACTATCCATTTGTAAAGTTTCACACTGATTTGATTGCTTAGAAGAGAATTCTCTATCAGTCATCCCTACTGATTTTTTGGGGTACAGTTGCCACTGTATAAGATTTTGGAAATGACAATTGGGTGATCTGTTATTGGCTAGATATGTGTGGGGTGATCTCTCCTGAGATCCTTTAGTTTTATCAGATATATGAGCCGAGCCCATTACCCATAAAATATAGTAGCTCTATAAGCTGTCCTCCATCAATTTGGTATCACAGCAAAGTATTCCTACTATTTTTATGAAAATAACATGATTACTAACGCCAATTAAATGTTCAGTTTGGTGAATTGGCTGCTAGTCATGACGCTTTGCACTACTCTTCAATTAAGTTGAAAAAGGAGTTAAAGGGTGATATTAATGACTTAAAATAGTTAATTCTCAAGACTATGCGTCAAAGTAACATTCAGGATGAAAAAAAAAAAATACCTCTATTTGATAATGAGAGCTTATCTAGGCAGGATATGCCGGACTTAATGGAATGAAAGGCCATGCAAGTGTGATTATGGACTCAAAATTGACGTTCAAGATTTCAACGGGGAGGAAAATGTGGAAGTTTTTTCCTAATGGGTAACTCAAGTAAGTATTTTTTAATTTAAACTCAAACCAGCTGACTAAAAAGTACCCATAATCACTACCTCCTTAGAGGGTTAGCTGCTACTTGGTGAGAGGATGATGCGGGAGCATATATGATCACTAAGAAGAAGCTGGATGACCATGGATGATCAAGCGGGTTCTACTTAGAGCTTTTTTTTTAGGATATTAGGTTCTCATTTATTTTGAGTTGTAATCCCATAACTTGCTTTTAGCCCAGATTTTCTAAGGTCAATACTTGCCATTTCGCTAGATTTAGGCATCTTCAGAAATGTTATTCAGTTACCTTTCAAACAAAACCAAGATTGCACAAATCTAAGGTGATTTGGGAAAGTTATGACCAAATTACAAAAGAAATATTTTTATGTGATGGGGATAGAATTTTTATATAGTTTTATTTTATTTTATTTTATTTTTAAAGGTAAAGAGATCATTTATTATAGATAAGTAAAACAAAAACTAACTATTACAAAAGATAGAGACCACCGCAATAATGATGTCGATATATAAAAACAACAAAATTAACCCCTACCAAAACTTAAGTTATAACTCCTCACACCATATGGCTTGCCATTCCTTCTTGTAAAAAGAACCCCATACCGAAACCCACTTAAAGAGAATATTGTGTATAAAGATCACCAACTCACTATGACTTTGATACTTATCCTTAAAAATCAAGTCGTTTCTTTCCTTCCACAATCCCCAACAAATAGCCCTCATTAGATCACGCCAAATGTCCTGAGAAAAACTCCCAAGGCCACTCAACCACCAGCCCGAAATTAGCTCATTAAAGAACATTGGAAAAATCCATGGAATTTGAAAATGAGAGAGGAAAAAGTACCACATCCTTTTAGCTATAGAACAATGGATGAAAAGATGACTCACCAATTCCTCCTCTTCCATGCATAAAATACATCTATTAGCCAAATACCAACCTCTACTCTGAAGATGATCCAGTGTCAGAATTTTATCCAGAAAACAGATCCACATAAAGAATGATATTCTAAATGGAATGGCCGGGATCCAAATGCCTTTATGTGGAAACGAAATCATTGAAAAATTTGACAACTCAAAATAGACTAATTTCGATGTGAAGCATCCCTTTTGATTTAACTTCCAAAACCACCCATCACTCCTTTCATTGTTAGGCTTGAGATTACCAAAGATTTCTAGTAAATTAAGCATCTCTCCTACCTCTCAATCATTTGGGTCTCTTCTCAGTCTAGGATCCCAAATTCTTTTATTATCATCATAACATTTTGCCAACGAAACATGAGGATCTAATGCCAAATTGAAAATATTTGGAAATAACTCCATAAGTGGAGTCCCCCATCCACTAGTCCTTCCAAAATCTAATATTCTCTCAAAGTTTTAAAAACTTAGTTCATTGATTAGTTTCTATTTCTTTGAAGTTAGTTTGTATTTCTTTTTTAAGGTAGTTTCAATACTACCAAAGCCTCGTAAATTATTTCTTTGAGTTATTGAATCGAGTTTTTTGTTTAGCACATGTCTTCTTGTTTGCAAGGTTCAAAATGTCGGTGTCGGTGGAAATATCGGTCACGCCAAAATAAGACATATATCGGAAATGTCAGAAATATCGAAAAGAAATATTGTAAAAATTGTGGAAACTTAAGAAACATATTCTAATCTAACTACACATGCACAAGAAAACA
>JAOXJP010054098.1:0-15906 GCA_025762735.1 Platanus orientalis | reverse complement strand
AGAGATATGTGTGTGTGTGTGTGTGTGTGTGTGTGTGTGTGTGTGTGTGTGTGTGTGTGTGTGTGTGTAAATATATCAAAGCAAAACAAGACTAACAATCTCAACTAATTCAAAACAATGCATATCTTTGAAGCAAAACATAAATAAAAGAATCTGACACACTTGTGCACATAGCTCTACTGATTGACATAACAGAAACCTTTATAACAAGTTTTAAAAATAAGTTTACTAAAAATCCTTTGAATACTCATTTCAAAACATGGGGTCCTTTTAAAAAAATTTAAAAACTGAGTAGAGAAATCTTTTACTTTTACAAAACATAGATTAAAATCATCTAAGAACCTATATGAATCAAAACCCAAAGATAGAACATGATCTTGTTTGAAAACAAGATTTTCTTCTTCGAAAAAACATGTAAAAAAACCTAAATAAATCAAAATCATCATGTTTTTTTGTTAAACCAGTAATCAAGACAAATCTAAGAACCTAATCATAAAAAAAATGATGTCAAACGTTCAAGTTGTTGCAAAACAAAATTTTCCTTTACAATCATTGTTTCTAAGAACCTAATCAAAGCAAAACCTTCACAAATCTTATTAAAACTACAGAAGATTGACTCTAAGAACCTAAGAGAATGTAAACGATGTAGAAGTGTCTAAGTTTATTACCTCTTGGTCTGAAAATGAAACTAGATCAAAGTTTTATGTTCATTCTTCCAAAATCTCAAAACTGTCTTCAAACCCTAGCTTTTCTTTGTTCTTCCTTCCTTTATTACTCCTAACGATTTAGTGTCAAATTAGGGTGAAAATTACTTATATAAACCCTAGAGGTCTTTGGATCAAAATATGAAACTCTCCCAAAGCAAAAAAAAAATCAGAGAAAATCAAGTTTCCAAAAACACATCGCACATTTCGATCGATCAGGGGGGGCTACCCAGGCTAGATCGATCGGGCCTCCAGTGATTGATTGGGCCACCCTGGCTGGATTAATCAGGGGTCCTCTGTATTAATTAGCCCTCCACTAATTGATCAAGAGGAGGTTAATTTTGTTTCCCGCTTGACCTTTGCGCATTCAAACGCCCCTAAATTTTTCGTTTCACATTCGATTTGTCGCCATTTATGGCGTTGAAATATAGACTTTGATACCTTTCTAATGTGTGAATGTGTAGGGTGTTACATGAGTAGCTTGTGGAACTTCAGTTCTTGAGTTGTTGTTGCTTGTTGGAGTTGCTCATGCTTGGTCCTTGAATCTTCACACTTTACCGAACAAATTATATAGACCAGCCTAACACAACTCATCTAACCTTTGCTTGGAATTGACAATACAAATTGACCAAACACTCTATAAACACAAATATAAATGAGGCATCTAACATGGTCTCCTAGGATACATGTGGCATAAAATGAAATCAATGTATGATGTCTACCACTACATGCATCCTTATATGCAAGAATACAAATCATATGCACATCCATAATTCCATGCAAACACTCATAGAAGTTTTTGATATCGTCTTTTATCTCCAAGCTTTCAATAACCATGTAAAGCTAGGGGGATGCTCACCCATCAATCCCGAAGGTCATTTTTCGAAGTGACACTTTTTTCTTGGTTTGATCAGAGGTCATCTAGATCTCAGTATCTATCTAGGGATGGCGTAAGTAACACTTTTGAATCCACAATTTGTCATTCCATAATAGTTAGACCACAATTGAGAAGTCTCAATACCTCAGAGGCACCAACCTCTTTTCTGATATAATATTGGGCCAATACATGGAAAGGCTGGGAGCCTTACCCAAAAGCATAGCCCTAGTAGCCGCGACATACTTTGGCACCTACAATAAAAAAATATTGCTTCCATGAATCTCCACCCTGCATTGTTAGTACATATATTGTATCTAATGTAACTCTCTAATGATAATTTTAAATTCCATCATTCAAAATAAATCATCGATTTATGATTTGTTTTAAATCAATGTGTAATTCTATTCAATGTGATCCTAGAGGGGGTGAATAGAATTTTTAAAACTTTCGTGGAATTCTTTTGAATTAACTGTTTTCCTAATTAAGTTAATTCAATTTAATCACAATCAAGGTTGTTAAAATAGAGATCCTACGTAGGAACGGTGGGGGGGGGGCTCATGGATCAAATCAAGCATCGTAAAATTCTACTTTTAATAAAAAAATAAAGGGGGAAACCACCATTAATAATGATACATGTTAAAGAATCATTAAAATCATTAAAAGAAAATGAATGAAATTTAACATAGTGCAACTTCTATATTTTTTTATCTCTATTAACTAAGAAAATATTATACTTTTTCATAACAAATTACCTAGAAAGTAAATTAATTAGCTACCAAGTATTAAATTATAATGTTTTCAAAGTTCCAACATTGTGACAACAAAACATATTAAATTAACTAAGCGGATTCATACTAGATGGTTCATATTTCAATCCCTTTTTACTATGGTTAAAAACAAAACTCACGAAACCCATTCCTTCTTCAATTGTTCTTACAAAGAAATGTATTTCACTCTCAAATAGGAAGGGTTCACCTTATGACAAGAAACATGGTTATGGATAGCTTTACTTAACTTGGAACTCCACCTACAATCTAATATCATCAAATATGATAATTCCAATCAAACTAGCATTGGCTTGACTATTGTCTAGATCTATCGTAACGAGTTCTACTTTTAAATCTTGATTGAAGAACAATTGAATATAATAGGTTACAAGGTTTAGTTGGTTCTACTCAACTTGAACAATTGAACTCTGCAATAGAAGAAATAAAACAACATGAACAATTTAAAAAGAAAGAGTGGTATTCAATTATTATTATTTTTTAATAGTTTAACTTGAATTAAGTATTTATAATTAGGGATTTTTTATTAAGTTTTTGTGTTTTAAAAATATAAAACATGTGTTTTTTTGTAGGATCATAATAAAATCGATCAAGATTGCTTGGATGATTTTGGATCATAGGATTGTAAGATCCCATGATCCAAGATGAGATCTTATGACGATCTTGTAATCTAAGATTTTGATAAGGAGTCGAATCAATTGAATGATTTAGGATCGTAAGATTGTGTGATCCTATGATCCGGATCCTAATAACCTTTACCCAACAATGTAATCACTTAAGTTTATTGTTATAAGTGAAATCCTAAAGTGATCAATTTACTATGAACTGCAAAGTTATATTCCCACAAGATATTCAAATATGCAAGTGTACCTAATTAGATCAATTTGCAAATTCAACTAAGGCCTAGATGCTTATGCTCAAATATGATATGAAAATTAAAGAACAAATACACAAAGTATGTAACCATAAAGATACAAGTATTTATAGTGGTTCAGCATATTGGCCTATGTTCACTTTTCAATGCCCACTTTGGGGGCATGTTGATTTTATTAATAGTTAACTCATAACTATTTCAAAGGACATCAACAAAACCTTACCTCTAGTGGCTCCGGTAAAGGTGACTCCACACTTGGTATCTCCGACAAGTGCTCACGAGTTCGGTGTCTCTAGTGAACTCCCAACTATGCTTTCGATGGCTTTGGCAGAAGCTTCTACGTCCGGTGTCTCTAACGAACATCCTCATGTGATGAATTAAGTGTAGTATGATAGTGGTGCTCAGCCTCTTGAAGGCAAATGTGATTATGATATTCACCCCGTGTGTAAAGAGCTTTCTATATGATTTTTCAAGTTGGACTCTTGCTCTCTAAGGCTCCTTGAATGCAACAAGGGCTCTTCTTCAAGTCTTGCTAGATAGATTTACCAATTCATAGCTCCCAATGACTTGTTCTCTCATCTCTTTAGGTAGATTTACTTATTTTACTCAAGAACACCTCATCTAGAGGTTTTCAAATGATTTTTCCCAAATGGAATCCTCAATAATATTTCTAATATGTTTAGGAGGTGTTAATCCATCATTTAGGGCTAATCCCCTTCTTATAGGGTACTGTCAAGGTCCCCTATGGCCTCCAATGGTAAAAAAACTAGTCGTTATAATTCAGATTTTTGTGTGTGATCAATAAAAAATATTGTGATTTGTCACAGTCTGTGATCTAACATTCTAAAAGAGCTCATTGACCCGATCATTTTGAGTACTTAAGGGTTTCAAACGGACATCGGAATCAAAAGTTATGGCTGTTTTAATGTTCAAATCTCCATGTTTACTTCTTAGCTCATTTTTCACTTGGAGTTTTTGGAGCATTTGCACATAGGGTCATATATTGGTTTTTGGGCCTTGTTAAGGTCAAACCTTGTTCTTTGGGGATCTTTTAGAGCAGCCACACAACATCTATTTGGTTTTATGTCTTATTTACCTTTTAGGCTCAGAGATGGTGACTTGGCTCTTCCTTAGCACTTCTTGTGTTCTTTGTTTGATATGCCTTACCTTGTAGCACATGAACATCTTTCTTGTCTTGGTGATGGTCTTCACACTAGACACTCATAGGCTCACTCATTATATATAACATGCATAACCTATCACCTAGACTTGGAATGAAATTGACAAATTACATCGCGACTTTACACAATGTATTAATGCCCAAATAACGTATATTTTCACTAATAATGCATAAAATCTCTGTCACAACACTGGATAAAAATATAAGTAAAATCTTGCAACTCATGCAAATATAAGTGCATTTATTACAATAAGTCCTAAAATTACAACATAACATAATGTTAATGGTTGGCATATGGTTAAACATCTCATTAAGAAAGTCACATGTTAATGGGATCAGTTACTCTTTGTTATTGTTAAGACGGGTGGGTAGTCATAAGAGATAGATGATTAATTGATCTCTACAAGACAATGGGATATCTACAAATGAAAGATATTTTCAATTCTAATAAAAAATAAATAAATAAATTAGACTTTAACTCAGGGAATCATGATATATATATTATATACACTAATCAACTAAATTGAAGTTACACAATCCCTATAAAACATCTTAGAATTTATAATTATTAGAATCAAATCTTACGAGTTCATTGTTAGAAAGTTCATGCACAATATAACTTCGAAATAACATAACTCTTTAAGCAGAACTCCAACTAAAGATATTGTAAATGCATTAAAAAAAGGACTTTAAGGAATACAATTGATATTTCATGAAGATTTGGAAAATTCAACTAATTTTAAGGTAAAAATCAAGTCTAAAATTTGTGTGGTATTAGAGATATTTGTTATAATTCCTATGTGATATAGAAAACTTCAGGGGATATAATTGATATTTCATGAAGATTTAACAAATTTGACCGATTTTCAATGTGAAAATTAAGTTTATACCCAGGATTGATATAAATTTCAAACAAATGTTTCTTATTAAAATCCATCTAAGTTATGCAAGTAGCAGTTTTGTCTAAGTTACATGATTCAAATGCATAATTAGCATGAATTCCTCTCCCCACATGTCAAAAATAACGATTTTCTTATACTTTACAAATCGAAAACGGCATAAGCTATAAATAAAAAAACATAGGGTAACTTACAGGTTTACAAAATAGAAACCGAAACTTCACAAATCGATCATATTTCCTCATTCTCTTTCCTTCTCCTCTTCTTCTCTGCATTCTCTTTCACTTTTAGGTCAGAGCACGTATTGTGTTTTAAACATAAGGGAGGAGCGCATGTTCTCTCTCCTCCAAATATATATTTAATTAATTTTTAATTTACCTTTTAATACCTGAAATTCTGGTATTTGCTTGTAAATGCCATGCCGTTCCTAAGTTTTTATTCCAAAATCTATACTTTTTAAGAATTTTAACTCTTCCTCCTTTATTATTTTATTATATTAAGGTTCTTTTCTCATGTTTTACTCTTGTAAACACCCTTCAAACCATATTTTACAAGATTTTGGCCCATTAATTTTGCTCTTCAAAATTTTAATCTTAAATTGAGGGCCTAAAGGTTGCCACTTACATCACAACATTAAATCCGAGACATTCTTGGTCAAGGTACTACATTCATAACCATCAAAACACCCTTCATGATCCTCATTACTCCATTTTCTATTGTTATTTTCACCCATTGAAGTGTAGAATACCCAAAGGAATAATATTCTTCTTCAACTCTAAAACATGCCAATTATCTTTTGATGTCTTCATAACTCTATCATGCATCTTTATTTTAATCATCCTTATTCCAACAATCCTATAGAGCATATTATTTCCTATCAAGACAACATCCCATTAATTAATTTGTTGGTAGAAAATCAATCCTTATTGAGACACATTTAATAAGAATAACTTAAATCAATGATTCATTCATCCTGAAAATGATCAATACTAAATGTCACTAATACAATACTTGTTGAATCCGAGGATTACATATTATTTTCCTCTTTGTCATAGAGTTTTGGATAGTTGGTCTTAATATTCCCCTTTATTATTACAATAATAGTAGTCCATATCTTTATTTGATATAGATTTATTTTTATTTCCAAATCTCTTTTCTTTTTTCCTTCCCCAAACCTACAAGTCCTCAGTTTGGGTATCATTACAAATGACATTCTTGCCATAGAGAAGGGTAGTAACAAGATGCTTACATGATGAAGGAAGAAAGGACAATATAATTACGACTTTATTTCCATCCTTAAGCCTTAAATTAGTATTAATTAATTAATAAATAATTTATTGAAATCATTGAGATGATCAGAGATAGCCATACCTTCCTTTAATCTATAGGTTAAATAGTTTTTGCTTGAGGTATAGTAAATTCGGGATATTCGTCATATATATGTTTTCAAGTTTCATCCAAAGTTATGTTGTAGATTCCTCATTCAAAACAATGTATAATATCTCATCCTTTAAACACAAGTGGATAGCATTATAGCCTTCATATCATCATCTTTCCACTCATTCTATAACATCACAATAGGTTTTTTCCAATTTCCCTTCAATACACTGTGTGAACCCTACTAAATTAGTAGGTATCATACTTTGACTTACCATAAGCCAAAACCACTAATTTTGTCAATTTATCCACCTTAAACCTTGTGTTCAAAGCCTTCACAACGATCATAAAAACCTTAACCCTAGCTTTAATACTAATTTGATTTGACAGAAAGAACAGAAAAAAGATTCATTGCAATATGAAACAAGCATGAAAAGAAAAGATGATAAAGAATAATCACATAACACACAAGAATTTATGACTGGGTAATATTGCTTACTTCCAGACAACTAATATAAACCAACCCAAATCCAAATAGTCTCATTTGGAAACCAAAGCGCCTGGTCTAATCAAAGCAATTTCTAATTTGTGTTTTTGACGACTTATCAAGTTGTCAGGTCAATGCATTGTCGGTTGCTCCAAACCCCGTTACCCCTTAGACCCCACATCTATTAACCATAATAAAAACTCGTCGTAATTTTAGACAGAGGATAGATGTTCTGTTCAAGATGGTGTCTGGGACACTATAGGGCTTCACCAATGGATGGAGCTTTGAATCTTTATCAAATATCAAGGTAAACGATGGGGATTAATGAGTTGGTACGGTTATGGACTCTACACTCAAAGATTCAAGAAGACGTTATTTAGTTATAGTGAAATAAAGTCGTGTAATCAGTTATAACAAACTTAGTTATAAGGTGTTATCTTTGTAATCATATAATTATAAATAGAAGAGCGAATCCTCAGGATGAGGTATTCTAGGAAAAATAATCTCTTTCTAAAATTGAAACATGGTATCTGAGCCAGAATGACAAGCATCATCTAGCTCTTCGCTCTTCTTCCTCTCTTTCTTTCTTTCTCCTTCCACTACTCTCTCTGCTTTAATGGTGACTAGTTTGTCTCATTGTCCAGCTTTTTTGCTTCTTCATCTAGACCTTCGCTTCAAAGTTTGATCTCCAATTTGACTTCCCTAATCACCATGAAGTTGAACAGAGATAACTTCTTAATATGGAAGTCTCAAGTATGGGTAGCACTGTGTGCTCATCAGGTGCTCCACCTGATCGATGGATCTGTGTCTCCTCCAATAGAGTTCATCCAGGATAAATTTGGCAAATCTCAATAGAACTTAGAATATAAGGAATGGTTGACGATAGATCAACAATTGTTGAGTTGCATTCTTGCAACAGTTGCAAAAGTAGTTCTTCCATATATCTTGAATCGATCCAGCGCTCATGATGCTTGGACCACTCTGGAGGATAAATTTTCATCCCTTTCTTGATCCAACATATTTAATCTCAAGAATCGTTTGCAAAATAGTGTCCAAAGGCTCTTTATCTTTCAACAAGCACCTAAAGAAAATCAAATGTTGACCGATACACTCGCTGCCATCTCAACTCTAGTTTATGAGGATGATGTCGTCTTATACACCTTAAATGGATTACCCACAACCTACAATGCATTCAAGACGACAGTCAGAGCTCGTGCTCAATTCATAACGTTGGCTAAACTTCAGAACTTTTTAGAAGATCTCTAGATAAATCTCTCTCTAACAGACTAGTTCAGTTTTCTCTTCTGCGTTACTTGCTAACAAACAAGGTGATAATCAAACCTACACTAGAGGCAACAAGTCGTATAGAGGTCGTAACAGAGGTAGGTATTGATCTTTTTTTGCTAGAGATATAAATTTGTTTATCAGATCTACGAAAAACAAGGCCACAATACAGTTAATTGCTATTAGCGACTTGATCCAAATTATTGTCCAAATCAATCCATGTAGTCGAACAACTTGGATCCATCGGAATTAATGGAAGCCTCTCTAGTGAAGTCGGAACCAGTCCTAGACCCATCGTGGTACTTAGATACCAAAGCCAACAATCATGTTACTCCTAACGCATCCGTTATCTCTGTTCCGACTCCATACAAAGGATCAGCCACCGTTGCCATGGGTAATAGACAAAAACTCCCCATCCAAAATACAAGTAACAAAAACCTTTCCACCAAATCTCATAAATTTGTGCTAAGCAACATCTTGCATGTTCCATCAGCCTCTACAAACCTATTATCTGTTCAAAGATTTGCCTGAGATAACAATTGTAGATTAATCTTTGATGCTAATTAATTTCTTATTCAGGACTTTCCTTCGAACAAAGTAATATGCCACAAGTATAGTAAAGGAGGCCTGTATCCGATTAACTCTTCTTCAAGATTCAAGAAGCCACAACCAATAGCATTCTTTGTGTCTGATAAAGCGTCTTTCACCTGGCATAACCACTTAGGTCATCCAAGCTCACATACATTGAAGACTAATCTCTGTTTTTACCTGTATTTTCTCCAGTGTTTTGTAATAAATGTGTAGTGGCTAAAAATCACATAATAAATCTACAATGTTCAAATACTATGTCTAACTCTCCTCTTCACCTAGTTCACGTAGATGTGTGGGGTCCCTTACCCTCATCGTCTCCATCAGGCTTTCGATATTATCTTGTTTTAGTGGATGATTTTAGTCATTTTTCTTGGGTTTATTTGCTTTGTCATAAATTTGAAGTAGCTGGTATGTTCATCCATTTTAAAAATCACATGGAAAATCTTTTTTCTTCCAAAATTAAAATCTTGTGAACTGACAGAGGGGAGGGGGGAGTTTCTAAGCACCACCCTCAAGAAATTTCTTGCAAATAATGGAATTATTCATCAAATGAGCTGCCCATACACACCGTCTCAAAACAGTGTGGCCGAGAGAAAACACAGGCACATCATTGAGACTGCAGTAGCTTTGCTACAAACCGCATCGATGCCACTTCCTATTGGGCTGAAGTAGTCCTAACTACAGTCTATCTAATCAATAGACTTCTTATACCAATTTTACAAAATTCTTCACCATTTCATAGGTTGTTTAATAGAGCACCAGATTACATGTTTTTAAGAGTCTTCGACAATGCTTGTTATCCATGGCTGCGACCATACACAACCAACAAGTTGGAAGCAAGATCTCAGTAGTGTGTCTTTATTGGGTACTACCCAAACTCAAAAGGATATCGATGTTTGGATACAAAGTCAAGTCGGGTCTATACTAGTTGACATGTACTATTTAAAGAATATTTGTTTCTATTTGGAGTTGCCGGATCCAACTCCAACAACGGCGTTCTAGATTTTCCTGCTCCACCAGTCCTAAGTATTGACCCAAGTAACCTCTCGTGTAATATTTCTCAGGTTTTAGATCCTAATCCTAACAAACCCAACTTATTCGGTCCTTTCAATTTCCCATGTGTTGAATCTTCTTTTAATAAGACATCACAACCATCAATTGCTTTACCATCTTAATCATCAAATGCAACTCATGAAGACTTACAACAAAACAATCCCTCATCAAAACCATTCATCTCGTCACTAGGTGAATTGTCATCTAACCGTCCATTCTTAATAGAAAAATCACCTACTTTTTCAAATTCAAATGAGCACTGTTCATCGTCTTCTCTAGAAACAATTTTCACCGATATGCCTGCAACTTAAGTTTCTAATCATATGGAACTGCTAAATCCCAATGATACAACAACCATAGATTTATCATTGGCCCAAGCACCTGCTACTGAAAATCATTGACTCAATACCCATCCTATGTGAACCTGATTCAAAGACGGTATTATCAAACTAGTCCAATGCCTATGTCTTATTGCACAAATAATATCAAAAACTGAGCTTACGTGCTTCACTGATGTTGTTAAACATGAAGAATGGAGGAAGGCAATATTTGCTAAGTTTCAAGCGCTACAAAACCAGAGTACCTGGACGTTAGTTCCACCAATTCCTTCACAACGTTTAATTGGATCTAAATGGATTTTTAAGCTAAAAAAAAGACTCTTAAAGCAAAGTAATCTATCATAAAGCTCGTTTAGTCGCTAAGGGCTTTACACAACAACTAGAATTGGGTCTCATAGACACCTTTAGTCCTGTCATAAAGATGGCTACAATACGAGTAGTTTTATCACTTGCTTTACACTTTCATTGGCAGATACACCAACTAGATGTTAAGAATGTTTTCCTCCATGGCTATATCACCGAAAACATCTTCATGGAGCAGCCACGTGGATTTGTTGATCCAAACTATTTGCAACATCTATGTCAAACTCCCCAAGCCTGGTACGCCCGATTCTCTACCTTCCTTGTTGACATTGGATTCAAAATGTGTTATACTGATACATCAATGTTCGTCCAACATGCACACAAATCAATTACAGTCATTCTAATTTATGTGGATGACATATTGGTCACGGGTTCATCAATTCATTTCTCAAAGACATTCACTCACAGTTTGATATGCAAAATCTCGGATTTTTGAAGCAATTCCTAGGACTTGATTTCTCCTTCTTTGACTCTGCTGTTGTTTTATCACAAGAAAGCTACGCTAAAAGCATATTAGAGAAATCAGGCATGACAACTTGCAAACCATGTAGTACACCAATGTCAACTAAGAAACAATATATCTCACAAGATGATCCATTATATTCTGATACATCATTTTACCGAAGCATAGTTGGGGGTCTCCAATATCTCATAATTACTAGCCTTGATCTTAGCTTTGTAGTGAACTGTGTTTGTCAACAATTGCATGAAGCAAGAGTGTTTGATTTTCAGGCGGTTAAACAATTTTTACGATATTTAAAAGGTCATATTTCTCTTGGACTCAAGTTTATAGCAGGCCCTCTATCACTTCATCACTTCAAGGTTTTTTTGATTCAGATTGGGCAGGGGACCTTCATGATAGACACTCCATAACTGGCTACTGCGTATACTTTGGCATAAATTTAGTCATCTGGTCAGCAAAAAATTAACAGATGGTGTCTTGTTCATCAACCAAAGCTGAGTATAGATCATTTGCTTCCACCATTGCAAAGATCATATGGCTTAGGATGATCCTTCAAGAACTTCACGTACCACTTCAAGAGGTCCCAACAATTTGGTGTGACAACCTTTCTGTTATTTCTCTTGCCTCTAATCCTGTCAACACCCAAATTTTGATTCGGGTCATGTGATAGCATAAAGACAGCATAACAGTATCTAGGCATCAAGACTCTAGGCACCTTTGGTTTAGGCAGATCAAACCTGGACTCTAGTAGGTCAGACATTCCCCAAGAAGTCTCTCCAGATGCTCTAGTTGCAATGAACCAGTCAAAGCATCTCATTACAACCTAAAACGCATCATTTCAAGACAAACCCTAATCTCTCACAAAGGCATCAATAGGACTTTGAGGGTCCACATTCAAGAACTTACTCATGTTGTTGGTAATTTTCCTAACCTCCATAAGCCTTTTCTTAGTAAAGCAACACATGAGGAAAAATTACCATTTTTACCCCTATTGCCTTCAAAGACCCATAACTCACTATCTATCATTCAAATCACAGGATTTTCCTCATCTACATAAGCCTTCCAGTCGTGAAGCATCACAGACAAAGAATCCTCACATTCTTGATTTTTCAACCCATAGGAAAAAATTACCATGTTACCCTTCCTTTTCACTTTAAAGAATTCACTCCTTGACCCTCAAGGGATCTTTAGAACCTCTCTCATTGTCACAATGGCTCAATCTCAAGCACTATGCACCCCTGTCTCTCCTAACTTCAAGAAACTCATCACAGAGTCAACCTTTATCAAGACCAGCAACAGTCAACTTCACAAATCAGGCTATTCCAGACCTAAGAGTAACCATCGGAAGGGCTTTCAGAGGTTCATCCGACCTCTGAATTCTGAAAACGTCAATGATCATACCTTACCCCTAATCTTAGCGTCAAATCCTCAAGTTTAAGAAAAGGACTTCGGCATCTCAAACCTGGGTGAAACCACAAATCTTCTTCAAAATATCAAAAGGCGATCCTAATCCCGTTTCACTAATATGGAGCCAGCATGTTCTTCGGTGGTCCAAATCAAGACCACTTGGAGTCCATCTCTCCGGAATTGTAAAACCTTTAAAAAACTATCTAAGGGACACGAGCTTTTGTGGAACTTATCAGAAGGGATTTCTTCATTTACTCCCAAAGGAATTAGCAAATGCATAACAGGGACCGCATGATCAACTAGCTCTCGAGAGCTCACCCGAACTTAGAAAGTTAGTCTGTTAGTGGTCACATCCTCATGATTCCAATACCTCTGAAATATCAAATTTTCACTGGATTACAAGATACTCATGCCCCGCACCATCACTTCCCGTTTAAACGGAACAAACCGTTTCGCCCGTATTTGACACCCGAAATACTCCCAAAGATTCCCCTGAACTCAAAATGGGGCAAGGTCAGTCTCGTTTTTTCGGTCTCTGCCTTATCTTCGAAAGACCATTTCATAAGATGGTACAATGGAGGAAGTCTAAAAATTCATTTTTCCCAACCTTCAGGCGACTATAGAAACCCAACCTTAACAAATAACTCCATTTCGTGATTCCCCCGGTAATTGCCCATAAATCCGATGATCAGTCTGTCAGTTTCTGTAGTTCCAACATTCCTCAAGCATCAGAAACCTCCAAGCCCAACTCAAAGCAGAGATCCACGTAAAATACAAGAGCAGCTCCCGTCTAGAAATCCCCGGGTGACCAAATAGGGTTTTTGGTGCAATTTTCAACTCAAATATCGTAATTCAGTGCAATCAGAGGTTGTGGTTCACCCAAATCAAGGGTCATCTTTCATCAGATAATTTCTAAGATCAATTTCACCTCATTGCCCTTCTGAATTGTTCCGTAAGTGTTTTCAGAGTAGAAAAACCATGATTTTACCCCCTTGCCCTTATCGTAATTTGGTTTCGACTGGCCCATTGCGACCGGATCATCCTGGACTTCAAAACTAGACACTAAGTTTTACCTAATTTCGAGCCCGAGAGCTGCAAGAAAGGGGTTACGTAGTGAAAGTATGAGAAAATCGCAAAATAATCATTGTACATTAGTGAGCTAAAGCCTTAAGGCATGTAAGCAAATAGTGGGATTATACTATTCACCTTAAGGACAAATTACCTACACCTACCAAATGGCATCTCACCTACTCTTCTTTGTACACCCCACCAATGCATGCAAACTAACCTTCTCTCATCCTCACCTTACATGTAGCTAACCTAAGTTAATCCCAGTCATCCACTTAGCCAAAGCATTGAGACACTTGTCTAACCCCTTAGCACAAGTGTTACTCATGCATCTCATGCTAAAGGAGAGTCCTCCACCTCATTGTGTCTAAAGCTCATCTCCACCCTCCACCTAGCAACCCCTATGATCAATTCTAACCACTCATGAAGTATAATTGGGGCTATAAATAGCCCCAATTTCATGATACCAAGGGTGGGCTGCAAAAAACCCCAATTAGAAGAAGGAAAGAGGAAGAAGAAGGTGATTTTGCAAAGTCCACATTAACCTTAGGCAAGGTAAGCCTAAACCCAAGTTCAATTCATCCCCCTTTTTGTCCTATGCATCTCAATTAACTACTCTTATGTTGTCAATTTTATGTTTGAATCATGTTCTAGCTCAGGTTACATTGTAGAGGTTCAATAGCCTCTACTTGCTTCTATTTTTTACCTCTTGCAATGCTGAATTTTGTTTGATTTTTGTATAAAGCTGATTAAGCCCAATTTTTACTATGTTATATTAGACATGTGTAGGATGTTCTTTATTTAATTTGATAATTTTTTAAGCTGTGGAGGGCCTCGAGATGGCCCCCCCAACAGGACCCAAAAATCGGGTCTTTTGAGACCCAATTTTAGGGAATACTTGTAGAATTTATTTCAAATTATTTATGCATGATCTTAAGCTGAATTTTTTATATGTTATTCCCATCTATACTTGCTATGAACATGATTAATTTTAGAAATTTCTCAAAAACCTAGAGGCTCCAGAATCAAGAAATCTAGTTGTTGGATTTTCTCAGTAGTCGACGCCTGTTTTCTTAGTGAATTAAAAACAGACATTGGATAAATAGGTGTCAGGGAGGAATTCAGGTGTTGAGATCTAGGACCCACCCCAGGGAGCACTGACCATCCCAAAGCCTGTCCCAAGCCATTTTCTGACATCTGGGAGTCAACCCTGTGCATCAGGACCTCTGTGGGCCCTCTTTTCCTCCCAATGCCTGATTTCTCAATAAACAGGCGTTGGACAGGAATTCAGGCATTGGGATGTTTTTCAGGCATCAGGCTTGGGTCTTAAAAATCACATTTTTCAAAAATTAGTTAGGTATGAATTTACCCTAGGGTTAGTCCTAAGACCGAGGAGAAACCCCCTTGGGCCCCACTTGGGTGGCCTAAAAACCCCAAAAAAACTGCTGATTTTATACCCAATGCCTGTTTTCCCCCTGAATTGAAATTTAGGTGTCAATAAAACAGGCGTCAGACCAAAAAACAGGCGCTAGGCCTACAACAGATGCCTGAATAACCAATTTTGGGAGATCATATCTCCACGTGGCCTGGACCCAAGACCCCTAGGGTTGCACAGTGAAACCCTAGGAGACTTTCCCTATCCCTAAATCAGGGACCCACAGTGCTAGGACCCCTTCAAACACCTTAAACAGTGGCACTAAAGTGCCTACTTGGTCAGGTTGCCCAACACCAGTTTTCACCTTGAATTAAATTCAGGCGTATGGAAAACATGCATTGAGATGTAAAACAAGCGTTAGGCCTGTAACTCAAAAAATTCACCTTTCTTCTTTCACCCCCTTTTCCTAAGGTTGATTCCAAACCCTAAAAGGGCCCACAGCAAGTCACTTAGAGGGGTCAACCATCCCTCTAAAGACCCAAAAACATGAGGGGTTTTTCTGTAGATAGAAAAAGTCAAAGTTAGGAACAGTTTCAGGACTGTTCACAAGCCGATGCCTATTTTCACACTGAATTAAAATTCAGGTGTTGAGAAAACAGGCGTTGAGAGCTAAAACAGGCATTAAGCCTGAGAAAAACCCAGCTTCAAACCAATCCATTCCATAGACATACTTTAGGATACCTTCATTACAAATACCTCTTTCAGCTTTCCCAATTATCAT
>JAOXJP010054087.1:0-15906 GCA_025762735.1 Platanus orientalis | reverse complement strand
TAATATGGTATCAGAGCAGGTTTTAGGTCATGAGTTCAAATACCCCCCCCCCCCCCGTGTACACAATTATTCTCCTAGGCCTTGCACCTAGTTCCCCCACGTTTATTGTCCAGGAGTGTTCCTCCTGAGGGGATGATGCAGGACTAAGAGAGAAAAATCTTGAAACGATTAGGTTGCTTGCAATATATCAAAGATTATCAATTTTTCTTTATAGATCGTGAAAGAAATCTATTTGCTAACTTTTAGCAAGGGAAGTGAGAAAAGGCTCTAATTTGGTTCTTTAATAGAGAATTTGTAATAAAAAGAAAAGACAAAAAGAAAAGAATATAGAAGAGTATCTGTGAGTAATCCCTACCCACAATCCAAGGTAATCCCTACCTGGATTTCAAGCTAGGCACAAAACTTGAAAGAGAGTAAGATGCATCACTTGTGGGAGCCAAAACCAACAAAACTGCTTTATTAATTCATCATAGCATAATCAAAACAATAGGGGGCCCTCATTTTATAGCCAAAATGCAACCCTTTAGTTTCCTTACAATTCACCTTCTAAAAACATAAAAAAAAAATCTCTAAAACATATGAAAAAAACTTGCTAAATCATAAAAAGAAGCACTTCTAAAAAAGCTTTCTAAGTTTAGAAACTAAGAGTCATTTTCGTCACTTGCTGAAATCCCATAGTATTTTGGCCATAACTTCTCCAAATCATATTGGATTGTCAAAATCTTGGTCTCATTAGAGAGGTATTTGAATAACCTTTCAAATGGCACCAAAATCAAGCCAAAAAAACAAGTTTTGACCTTAGAAAACTTGGGTTAAAAGTAAGTGACGGGATTACAACTTAAAACTCTTATTAACAATAGGACTACTAACATAATCCAACTCAAATAAAGAGTCTAATCAACAACTTTAACTTCAAATAATGTGCCAATTTTGTTCCTCCATGTATCTTTATGTGTGGATCCCTCCAAGGCCATGTGTGGGTCTCACATGGCCTCTAATGTTGGCATCAAGGGGGGTGTTGAAATATAATAAGTATATTAACTCAAACCTCCCCTACAAACTTATGGTTTTGGAAGAGACGGTTAATTGCTTCATTTAAGACTAGTTCTCCCACATTCATTGTCTACGAGTGTCCATTCCGAGGGCGTTGTTGAAATATCATAAGTAGATTAATTCATACTTCTAATACTTTAGGGTGTTGGGAGAATTAGTTAATTTACTTAATATTTTCAATCATCGAGGGCTGACCATGAGAAGGTAGGGAAGTACCCAAAGTTGTTGTCACTTCTCTCAAAGAGAGGAAGTAGTACAATCAACATCCCTAATGGACTCTTCACCGACTTGAGAACTGGTTCATACTCTGGATCGCTTACATCTTGGGAATCCACCTATATGGAATCCTATTATTTTTGTCATCACACCCACCATGACAATTGACGCGGACATAGTAAAGAGGATGATGTATGTACCACCCCACAAGAGGACCAAGTTCAAATTGTATGTGTACCGGTTAATTAGAGTCCTTTAGGTGGGTGAGATACATATGTAATAATGCCTTTTGTAGGAAGGGTTTTTGGTTTTCAAGGGTATTTTTGTAATAAAGCATTGTTTCCAAAGGGTAATTTAGTAATTTTAAGTGAGTCAACAAGTCAAAGTGGGGCCCTCTTAGAGTGCTAGATGAAATCTTCTAGAAGGCCTTACCTTTTGGCAGTTTTTGTTTTTAGAAAGTCAAAGTTTTAGTAGTTTTGAGTTTAAGAAAGTCTTATGTAGCAAGTAAGCTAGTAATTTAGTAGTTTCTAATTTGGTTTCTTGCTATTTTCTTGAGTTTGTGAGCCTATATATAGGGCTGCACATTTTTGTATTGGTAGAGTTGAATATGAATTAAGTTTTGGAATTAGGTTTTTTACCTTGGGTGTTGTATCCCATCCTATCCCCTCCCCTCATCTAGGGTTGTAGTCATGGACTCCCCTTCTATCCCCTCCTACTTCTCTCTTGCAGTCATTGGCTCCCCTAGGGTTTACCCTAGCTCAACCCCTTCTGCTAGGGAAAAAAAAAGGTGTAAATGAATTTTGTGAGAATGGTGCAAACGGCACTAGGGTGCAGATACATCAGCACCAAAAAGTGATAAGCGCCCCCCAAAAAGTGTAATTCACTTTTCGGTGCTGATGCGTCGCCCCCTGGTGCCTTTTGCACCATTCTCACGAAATTCGTTTTCACCTAATCCAAGCCCCTTCTTCTATACTCTATCTAATTCTTTCTTCTAATTCTTCTACCTTTCTTCCTCTTCTTTAATCCTTGTTGCAAACTCCATCAACACTTGTAGAACATCAAGTGCTGAAATTCGGAGAATTTTTAGAATTGAAGGTTATATGATTGGAGTTTCCTAAGCCTCAAAATAGGCCTAATCTCCCAATTTAAATCAAGCTAAGTGGTTCAATATTCAGTCAGGTTTTGCTCTTCTTTGTATTTCTTTTTTTAATCATTCCCTTCCTGCTTAATTATAACTGATTTATGTAGGTTTTTTTTTTTATGCTAAAAGTACCCATTCTTGAATTCTGATTGAAATTCTAGGTACACATAACCTTAAAATTGCCCCTATAAATCACTTTTTCGCTAGGTTCTTTTAGGATTTTTATCCCCTATGTGTCCCCATTTAATCAGTCAAAACCCCCTTTTTTGTTCTTTTCTCTTCAAGAACATTGTTGACTGATAAAACTTGTGTTTCTTTTATTTTTATTTGTCGGAATAACTTCAAATTTTGTGTAGTGATCACTCTTAATATCTAGACACCTTCAAATTTTCATAAAATTTTGATGCATGAGCAGGGGTATTTTTGTAATTTCTTGGGTTCTGTCCAAGGATTTCAGAAAACGCTAAAACAGCCCCCTTTCTCTTCTTTTCCCTCCCTTTTCTTTTATAATTCCCTTATATTTCTTCTATTATCCTTTGTGTGTTAATTTTTATTGTTCCTTGAAATTTTTGATTACTTGGGCATGAATTCTTTAAGTTCTTGGTTGATTTAAATCTGTCATAAGCTTCTACAATTTTAATTTTGGGCCACATAAGCAAGATATACAAGCTTAGGTTGCCCCCACATCAGTTTGGCACCAAAACTTGTTGTATTCTGCATCGACAATTAGAGATGTCACTGAAGAAAATGCATACATGGCTAACACCATGATCAAGTTGGAGAGAACAGGTTGAAAAGATAGACCTCCAGATCGCCTTTTTGATGAACTGGGTGAAACAAATGCAATCTGCGGAGTCTAACTATGGCTCTTCACCCTCAAGTTATTTTACACCACATTTAGATCCTCCCAATGAAGAGCAATAAGAGTGTACTCTCATGCCCCACACTATTTGATACATGCACTGAACTTGTATAGGCTCTATATAGTAATTTCAAAACATGATTGCAGAGACCTTATTGGCTCATTATGGATGAAAACAACAATTCTCTTTGAGGTATGTCAAGCCTTAAACCAAACCTAGCTCAGGGATGAAGTGAAGATGCCAATAGGCTACCAAACCCCAAGTTTTTAACAATTTTGATGGAATGGGTAACTCAAGGCAACATGTCATTCACTTTGTCGAGACTTGTAATGTTGCAAAAACCTACATTGATTTCTTAGTCAAGTAGTTTGTGCATTCTTTGAAAGGGATGGTACATCAATTGGTGCTCTATTCCATTGATAGTTGGAATTGGTTGAAAGGAGATCTCCAAACCACTTTCACAACATGCATCGATTGATGAGCATGGTGGAGTTTACCAGCACATAACCATAGAGGGCGAGCCAGTCATTGATTACGTTGCTTAGTGGAAAACCTTGCACTTAATTGCAAGGATTACCCTCGAAATATGCATCCAAGGTTTGTTATGGGATCTCCACTACATCCTCAAAGCGATTAAGTCTCAAATGTTCGAGGAGTTGGTGAATTGAACTCTCGACTAAGGATAAAAAATTGGGATTAGGATTGGTCCAAGTGTTAGATTGGCCTATCCATGTGGAGTGATTAATCCCTAGCAAATCAAAGCTTTAAAACTAGAAATCCATCCATTATTTGTCTAAAATCAATATCTATAAAAAAAAAACCCACCATGAATGACCTTAGGACTGTCTATAGGGTGATTGATTTTTTGTCCCTTCGTGTGGATCTTAAATGTGAATGTGATACTAATTGAAAACCAACCTCTGATGCCTTTAGATCTACAGTTAAGTTGAGGAAAAGAGGAAGAAGAAGAAGAAGAAGAAGAAGAAGAAGAAGAGAAAGAGAGATTTGGGAGAAATTGTATGAGCTTTTTTTCCCATGCGTATGTATTATTAAATATATAGTTGGTTCGGATGTGTACTTCCATCCATACCCTTGTATAAATACATAAATACTCGGAGAGGTACTGAGAAATACACAAGACCATTATACCCTTTGCTTATATACTTCTACACTCCCCCTAGCTGTGTGTAGATGTTGCACATACCAAGCTTGCTAAATAAGGACTGAAATGTTGAAATGCTCAACCCTTTAGTCAACAAATCTACAATTTGCTCTTTTTTTTTAACAAAAGGAATGCAAATCTGCTCGGACATGATCTTCTCTTTGATGAAATGGCAATCGACCTCTATATGCTTAGTGCGATCATGCTAGATGAGATTATGGGATATAATGATAGGCGCTTTATTGTCACAGTAGAAGCTCATAAGACATTTGACTGAAAAACCCAGTTCAGAGAGTAACATCTTAAGTCATAATTAATTCATAGATCCCATGAGCCATAGAGTGATACTCCGCCGTAGCACTGGAACGAGCCACAACACTTTGTTTCTTGCTACACCATGTGATTAAGTTACCGCTAACAAAAGTACAATATCAAGTGTAAATCTCTTATTAGAAACAAAACATGCCCAATTGGCATCTATGTATATCTCAACTTGTAACCCATTTTTCCTTGTGAAGATTAATCCTTTCTTGGGACTGCTTTGAGATAGCGGAGCATCTTGCACATTGCTTCCATGTGAACTATAGTAGGGGCATGCATAAATTAGCTTGGGACACTCACAGTAAAGATAATGCCTAGGCATGTCATGGATAAATAAATAAGATGTTTGACTAACCTCTGGTATCTACCTGCATCAATAAGTCGATCTCCATCCTCTTCTCTGAATTTTTGATTGGGATCCGTAGGAGAGTCAGAAGGCTTAAACCCTAACATGCCAGTTTTAGCAAGTAGATCTAGTGTATTTTCTTTGAGATATGAAGATGCCCTTCTTAGTGCAGGCTCCTTGAATCCGAAGAAAATACTTAAGCTATGCCAGATTTTTTTATCTTGAACTCCTTGGTTAAATAACACGTTAACTCCCTCATTTCAGCTTCATCATTGCTTGGACCAACGATATCGTCTACATAAACTATCAAAGCAGTCACTTTGCTACGCCACTGCTTAATGCTTAACAAATAAGGCGTGGTCAGCTTGACATTCAAAATATCCATATGCTACCATGGATGCACGAAATTTGTCAAACCAGGTTTAAGGACACTATTTCAAGCCATAGAGAAACTTTCTTCAACTTGCACACTTTTCCTTTACCTAAAACAATCTGGAATCTAGGTGGTAGTTTCATGTTGATTTCTTCTTCAAGATCACCATGCAGAAAGGCATTCTTTACATCAAATTGGAGCAATGGCCAACCCTAATTTGCCACTAATGTCAAGAGAACACAAACAGAGTTCATATTTGCAACAGGAGCAAATGTCTCTTGGTAGTTAACTCCATAGGTCTAGGTATATCCTTTAGCAACCAATCTAGCTTTATATCTTTCCACACTGCCATCAGGTTTCAACTTAACTGTGAAGACCCATTTACACCCTACTGGTTTTTTGTTGTTGGGAGATCCACAATTTTCGAAGTGTGGTTCTTTTCCAAAGCCCTGATTTCTTCTTCCATGGCTTCCTAACACTGAGGTTGAGACAAAGCTTTAGACACACTGTTAGGAGTAGAAACGGAAGACAAAGCAATAGAAAAAGACCCAATGGAAGGAGACAAGGTACTATAAGACACATAATTTGCATTAGGATGCTTAATACAAGAACAAGCATCTTTCTGCAAAGCAATAGGAAGGTCCATGTTATCTATTGAGGGGGAAGGATTACTTGAAGCCGAAGATATATTATGGGAAGGGTCATGAGGTTCTTCCATGATGACTTCTTTCGATCTCTTTTTATAAATTTGCAACTGTTGTTCTTCTGGCTTGCTCCCCCTAACCATCAACATCTTCTAATCAAGTACCCTAATCATAAAAGAAGGTAGGTATTGGTGAGGAACAAAATTATGTCCATCATCGGCTGTAACTTGCTCCCCCTTAGGGGAAGACGTCCTAGAGTGGAAGAATGTAACAGATTATTGAAAAGTGACATCCATTGATACATACTTCTTGCGGGAAGATGGATGATAGCACTTGTAACCTTTTTTGCGTTATAGAGTACCCCAAAAAGATACATTTAAGAGCCTTAGGATTAAGTTTAGACGAGATGATTTATCAACATGCACAAAATAGGAAGAACAAGAAATAAAGAGGGATAAGAAACAACAATAGGAAGAAGACAAAGAATGATATGAAACAAGTTAGCAATTAGATACTTTACACATGATCTGACACCCTTTCGAACTACAATAGGGAGATTAGAATCATCAACAGGAAGAATAATAAGCAAAGAGGGATTACCTGAATTAGGAGGTGGATCAAAAGAGGATCTTCAACTATGGCTATCCTTTTTTTTTTCGTGAATACACCTTAAATTCTTGCTCCCCCATAACTACCATTGCTAGTACTAGTACGTGAATAAAAAAAAAAAAAAGAAGGCATGGGAACTTGGGAAGTGGAGCAAAAGAAGGATCCATCATGAAGAGCTTCCCCTTGATAGTAAATTTGGAAGTAGAAAATAATGGAATAATCTCATAAAATGTAACATCCATGGAAATAAAACGTTGCCTAGTAGGAGGGTGATGATACTTATAACCCATCTGACTAGGAGCATAGCTTAAAAAAATACATTTGAGAGACTTTGGATTAAGTTTAGACTGATGGGATTTATCTACATGAATATAACAAATTCACCCAAAAACTTTTATAGATGAATAGGAAACAAACGAGAAGGAAAGGAAAGAACATCAATAGGTGTCTTAAAATCAAGAACTTTTGTAGGCATCCTATTGATAAGAACAATAGTAGTTTGTAATGCACCTAACCAAAATTTTCAAGGACATTCATGATGAAAATTAAAGAACGAGAAATCTCAAGTAAATGTCTGTTTTTGTGTTCAGCTACTCTATTTTGTTTAGGAGTGCTTAGTTAAGTAGTTTGATAGAGAATCCCCAACTGATTAAGGTAGAAAGAGAATGTATTAGACATATACTACCTCTCATTATTTTTTCTTTGATAAGTAACCAGAGATTTATTGAGAAAGGAAATAAGCAAAACAAAAGAGAGTACAATGAGAAAAATGTTCAAATATATTAATTTGTGTATTTCCTAACACCTTAAGGTTTTGAGAGAGTTAGTTAATTTACTTTCAACATGGTATCAAAGTAGGTTTGGTCGTGAAATCAAATCCCGGTGGAAGTATTTTCCTGGATGTAGTGTTGTATGTGTCCAGGAGAGAATAGTGTTCCTCCTAAGGGAGGATGTTGAAGTATATTAATTTGTGTATCTCCTAACACCTCAAGGTTTTGGGAGACTTGGTTAATTTACTGTCAACAAAAAAACAACAAAGATATCCCTTAAAAAAACCCTATTCTATTCCCATTCTGGAAGCCTATCTCCCTTGTAAGCTTAAGACTGTTCTCTCCCCCAGTTTGCAAGGCGATTAGCTTCACCATTTTGACATTTTGGGATATGACTAATGCTGATTTCTCTTTCCCTCACTATGTCCCTGATCTCATCGAGAAAATGCCTCATCATCCAATCTCCTTCGCATAAGTTAAGAGCCTAATATACTACTACCTTTGAATCTCCCTCCACTAAACACCCATTTATTCCCAAATAACTTGACCATATGCATCCCTAATGATCCCTCCATAACCTGCTTGGCTCGGATTTCCTTTAGCTGATCTGTCAAAATTCAACTGTAGTTTGGGATCCACTCCATACTTTTCCCTTGCTTAATAGAAAAGGATGGCGCAATGGCTGTAACCCAATCTCACATGAAATCATTTAAAGATATAGTTTGGGATTTTGGAGAAAACATCATCCATGATCCCACATCATGTTAGATTGCATCTATAACAACCCCTTGCTTTAATTTCACACCTTAAAAAATTCTCCTATTTCTCTCTTACCATATGCCCCACATTACTCCTTGGGCAACCACATCCATAAATAATTTTGCTTTCTTCCCCTTGGATCCCACAACCTACCCCCATAACGATAGGAATTCCTTTATGTTCTCCAGCATAACCCAACTCAAGTTCATCCCCTTAAAGAAATGGGACCATATTCTCCTAGCAAAAATGCAATGAAGAACTAAGTGGTTGTTTGATTCCCCTCTAAGCCACAGAGAACACAAATATGAGGAGATATGCACACATAAGGTCGCTGCCTTTGCAATACGTTCATAATGTTCCCTCAATTAAAACACACTAACCAGGAGAAAGCATGCACTGTTGGAGGGACCAATGTTCTCCAAATGTTCTGAACATGCATCGGAAAAGGTGAGGGTGTTTCACCCGCACGAATAGAACAAAAGGATTTAACTGAAAAAACACATGATGAAGTGGGACACCACACCCGAATATCAACATCATTCAATGAAATATACACCTTATCTAAAGCTTGCATCAAGTCACCCACTATGGGAACCTCCCTCTCTAATAACTCTCAAGTAAAATTTAAGTTCCAAGACAGCCCAAGAAAAGGATAGGAAAGGATATCAGCAACGGAAGCTTCTTTTCAGAGGAGAGGCGAAATAACCGAGGGTCTAAGATAGTTAAAGTTTAGTCCCCCACCACAAGTCTTTCCAAAATCGAATACGATTTCCATTCCCAAGACCAAAACATGTATGGGAATAAAATTGAGGAGCAATTTTCCCTATACTTTTCCACATTAGGGAAGGCAAGTGAGGGATTGTTTGCTGAACATCCCATCTGTTCGCATCCATGCCATAGCTACTAGTAATAATGGATTGCCATAAAAAATTCCTCTCAACTGTAAACCGCCATAGCCATTTCCCCAACAATGCGAGATTTTTTTCTTTCACTCTCCCAGTTTCCAATCCCCTATTGGCTTTTGATTTTGATACATCGTCCCATTTCATAAGATGATCCTTCTCTCTACCACCTTCCTATAAAAATTTTCTCTAGCACTTCTCAATTCGCATTGCCACTTTGCTCGGCATCTTGAATAAAGACATATAGTATATCAGAATATTACTTAGAGTTGCTTTAATTAATGTGATTCTTTCCTCCATCGATATATATATATATTTCCAATCGGCAAGCTTTCTTGATACCTTTTCCACCATTGTGTCCTAAAAGATATGAACCGAGGTTATCCTCCTAACGGTACACCCAAGTATTTTATGGGCCATGCCCCCAACTTACATCCAAGCGCCTCTGCCAACTCCCCACTCCCTCTTCCATGTTTATTCCAACCATGCATGATTTGGACATGTTCACCTTAGGACCCGAGATACCCCCAAAAATTTGTAAGCAAATCTTCATGTTTCTTATGTTGCTCTCATTTTCTTTTAAAAATAGGATTGTATCATCCACAATTTGAAGGTGTGTCGCTAATTGATGCCTCTCCCCCACTGTGAATCTTTTTATTAATCTGGCCCTTTCGGCTCTTACTAGGAATGCACTCAGTCCATTTACTATAAAGGAAAATAAAAATGGGCATAATGGGTCTCCTTGTCTCAATCCACGAGATGAAGAGAAGAAACCTTTCAATGTGCCATTCAATAAGATTGAGAAGAAAGGCCATTGCACACATCCTTTCATTCATTTCATCCATCTATCACTGAACCCTTTCATAGATAATACCTAGAAGAGAAAGTCCCAATCCACTTTGTCGTAAGCTTTTTTAAAATCGAGCTTGCATACAATGCCATCCTTTATAGTTTTTTTTACGATCATCCACACATTCACTCGTAATCAAGATCCAGTTTGTAATTTTTCTTCCACCGATGAAACCACTATGAGTATTGGACACTACCTCTCTCATAACTTTCCTCCACCGTAATGATAACACCTTAGATATTATTTCGTACAGATTGCATACAAGACTGATTGAGCAATACTCGGATAACTCCTTTGCCCTCTTTCTTAGGATTAGGACAATAAAGGTTGATTTGATACCTTGACTCAATTCACCCCTTTCATAAAATTCAACAAAAACCTTCATTAAATCCTCTTTGATTATTTCCCACATCACATGATATAAATGAATAGAAAATTCATCCGGTCTCGGTGCCGTATTCTTTTGCGTACTAAAAACTGCCTCTTTAACCTCTATTGAAAAAGAGATCTCCAATTCTGTCCTCAAATTACTTGGAAGCCTTTTGTCAAACAAATTGGATAGACAAGGCCTATCCACTCTTTCTCCTTTGTATAACCCTGAGAAGTGCCAAATTGCTTCATTTGAGACCATGGTTTAAAGAATCGCATAATATATATATTAATAATGCGGGGTGGGGGTAAAATACCCCCCTTAATTGAATTCTCAAGTTAATTCCCACATATTGTGGTACGTATCGCACGATATGTGGGAATTGTCAATGCATTTTGGCTTAAAAAGGGCTGAGAAACGAGAGACGCATCGCGTCTCCTAACCTTATCGCAAGTTGCAAAAACCATTATAAATCTCTTGTTTTTTTGTAAAAATTGTGGATTTATTTTCCTAAAACTAAATCTAGGAGTCTACTTGAGTCCATTTCGATCTAAAATCTCTCTTTAAATCAGATCAAAGGATCGAAACCGAAACCCCAAATTTCGTTTAAAACTTCTATAAGTTCTCTATTTTTGTTTCAATCCTTCTAAATTTTTTATATGTCATGCATATGTGATAGATCTACACATTCATTGAGTTAAAAATAATTTTTCAGAAATTAAAATTATTATTTAAAAAAAACTAAAAAAATTCAAAAAATCATACCAAATGGGCATTGTTTGGTCTAATTTTTTATATGACATAATACATCCCATTAAACACATTATTTGTTAATTTGGTAGATTTCTAGAAGAAATATTTTTTGTATTTATTTAATAATAAAATAAATAAAAATTCCAAAAAATGCCAAAAATTTTGAAAAATGTTTCTTTTAATTCTACTACGTTTATTGTATTTTTTTAAAAAAAAATTATTATATTTTTATAAAAAAATAATTAAAGAATAGAAAATTACATCAAACATATAGAACATTTTGGAACATATTGTGTACGTTTCTCTATGTTCTATTTAGGTGGTACTGTTCTCTATCTTATTGTATTATATTTCTCCAGTTTCACTGCTTTAGCTGTACTTTTGTAATAATCATTATCAATGAATAAGAATTATGTTATTGTTTAAGTTATACATTTCTATCCTTAATTATGTTTTATGTATGTGGATTTGTAGTATTATTGTGCAATCTGTAGTATTATATATCAAACCTAACACTTAAAATTCTAGATATACGCGACAATGTGTCACGAGAGTACCGATTCCCAACTATTGATACCCAAGTGTGTAATGGTTTATAAATGTTTAATGATGCTTATTATAAGATTTCCTAAAGTTTCATCTAAAAATTTCAAGGCTTACATAGTATTTCCATAGATTCCATAGGCGATAACGTCTGTCATGAGGGTGACAGTTCTCCTAACTATCATAGATGGTTGTTTTCTACATGTAATGATTCCTTTGTGTTTATTCTATCAAATCCTAAAGATTAATAATACCCATCTCTTGGTTTCTTCCACCATCTCCCCACGATAAGCTACAATATGCGAGACAAATTAGTATCCCTGAGCTGAGATGCGGGATGCGATATCGATACTTTAAACATTGTTTGAGACCTAAAAAATTTTCCACTTCTCCATTAATCAACAAACTTGGTATAATATTTTTTTTTTTTCTCTTTCTCCCATTTGTCACCTTGTGAAAAAACTTGGTGTTACCATCTCCTTCCTTGAGACACTTGAATCTTGACTGTTGATTCTAATGTTTTTCTTCACATTTTATAATGTTATTCCTTTCCATCGCTAGGGATTTCTTCTTATCACTCAACTCCACTGAGAGCCCGCCCTCTTCCTCATTTCTACTGTCAGTGATAGAGATCTCGTTCCAAATTTGAGCTTTCTTTTCTATTATACCACCAAAAGTATTTTTATTCCAAGCTTTCAATCTTCTCTTCACATGCTGCAACCTTTTCATGAATTTGAAACCCTCCTAATCCCTCTCCTCACCTTCCTCCTCATGCCACCACATTACAACCGACGTGAAAAAAGACGGATGGATTGTCCACATATTCTCAAACCAAAATGGCTTAGGTCAGAAGCTCATCTTAGATGTGTTAATCACAACAGGCCAATGATCAGACACCATCTTTGGAAGAACATCTTGAAAATAGTGGGGGTAAATATCCTCTCATTCACTTGACACCAAAAATCTGTCCAGTCTACATGAAATCAGATTTTCTTATTGATTAGTCAAAGTATACTTTTCATTGACTAATGGGTTGTCCCACAACCCCCATTCTTGAATTAGATTGTTAAACTAATTCGGCCAACATTATTTTTATCATGAATAAATCTTATCACATTAAAATCTCCCCCAATGAGACCCATGGTCCATCCCATTTACCTCTAATAGCCACTAGTTCTTCCCAAAATTCCGATCTTAAAGAGGTGGCCACGGGCCCATATACACCTAATAGCATCCATGTGGACTCCTTCACACAATCTCTTAGAAATCGACCTTGCCAAAATTTATGATCAATTCCTCCTCCATCTGAACTGCTGATGACTTCCAAGCCACTATAATGCCTTTTGATGTACCAATAGCCGGAAGGGCACACCATTCCAACCACTCCCTTCCAGTTCTACTACGAATTAGTTGGTTATGCACCAATTTCTTATTATTGGATTCTTGTAGGATTACCACCTCTAGGTTATATCTCATGATACATTCCTTCACCAATCTTTTTTTCAACACTAAGAATCTTTCCAGTCTACACAAAATTGGTTTTTCTTATCTATTAGTCCAAGTATACTTTGCATTAACTAATGGGTTGTCCTGTAAGCCCCATTCTTGAATTAGATTGTTACACTCCCTCATACTTCTTGTAATTCGGCCACCATTATTTTTCTCATGAATAAAATTTATCACATTAAAATCTCCCCCAATACTCTTGGTCCATCCCATTTACCTCTAATAGCTCCTGGTTCTTCCCAAAATTTCGATCTTGAGGTGGTCATAGGCTCATATACAACTGATAGCATCAATGTGGACTCCTTCACACAATCTGTCAAAACAATCAACATAGAAAAATTTCTGATCAATTCCTCCCCATTTGAACTGCTGATGGCTTCCAAACCACTATAATTCCTCTTCATGTACTAATAACCGGAAGGGCACAACATTTGGACCACTCCCTTCCCATTACACTGCAAATTAGTCGGTATTGCACCAATTCCTTATTTTTGGATTTCTGTAGGATTACCACCTTTGGGTTATATCTCGTGATACGTTCCTTCACCAATCTTTTTTTGTTGTTTCCCTTCAGCCCTCTAACGTTCCATAATGCGATATTTTGATGCCTTCCTCCTTATGTAGGATCTAATGGATTAAGATGCTTACAATAATTATTTAACCACAAAAGCCTAAAAAGAATGTTGCTTAAAATTAAAGAAAGATGTAAAATAATTAAATAATTTAAGAAACTATAAATTTCAACAAAGAATTATGAATTCTTATTCAAGAATGTTTCAAGGAGTAATTAGAAGTAAGGATTCAAGAAGAATTAAAGGAGTGAAAGAATTAGAAGAAGCACAAAATTTGTTCAAAATCAAGAAAGTTGGGTTTTCAAATTTGAAAACGTAAATTCAAGAAAACACTAAGCTGCCCACTCTATTTTTTCCCAAATAATGAATTTATAAAATAAACTTGAAATAAAAGTGACTTTATGGGTGTGTGGCAATTGAAGAGTGTGCGGCAATTGAAGAATGGGTTTGTGGTTCAAAATTGGGGTTTTCCAAGAAGAGATAGAAACTAGGGTTAAAATTGGGAAAAATCCAATGAATCGATAGGAATAGATAGATTGAAGTTATTTGTGAAAGGAATTTGATTTATATTAAGGAGAGAACAACTAGTCAAAGAATTAATAAGAAGATTTTAACCGGAAATAAAATAAAAGAGAAGAGAAAGATAGTTGTGACGTCAGGGAGAAAGAAAGAAGAATAGAGGGAAAGAGACGAGAGAGAAAAGTGAAAGAGAAACTCACATTGCGTGAGGAATTAGAAATTAGAATGAGGTAGCTCCACACGAATAGTCCAAAACTTCCCAAAATCTTTATTCTAAAGCAACTGATAGTACAAGGAGGGCTACAATCCTATTTATAAAAAAATTCTCAATTCTGGTCCAAAATACCCTTGTACGGCCAGATTAAAAAACAAAAAAAAAGGACTGCAATAAACCTCTCAAAAACACTTCTAATGAATCCTAGACTCCCTACCAACTTTCCAATTTGGCTCTAATGGCCTTGTTGCATCCAGAACTACTAATTAAAGCTTCTAAAATATGAAAATAATAAATAAAATAAGACACCAAAGAGCTAAACAACAAGTAGGCTTCTTCATAAGGCCTTTATACTTCGGCTTAGGCGTCCAAAGAGGGTAGGTCCTCTCTAACCATTGCATAGCCACTGCATCACCTCCCCTTCACCCATACTGCCATCCTTGACAACACCCCCTCCCCAATCTTTTGATGCCTTCCTCCCATTCACCCATACTGCCATCCTTCATATCCCAAACCAAGTTCTTCAGCTTCTTTCTCCCTCTTTGATTGCCCTTGGCCTTACTTTTTGTTCCATTCCTCACTATCTTTATGTATTGTGCAGGCAGCACCTCTTTACCTTCTCTATTACACACCGTGAATCCCATTTTGGAAATAAACTCATGCATTGTACGCATTTCCTCCTCACTTCCAATATTATCCATTGGGACCACTTCGGTCCGAATCACTCCTAACGTATTGTCCCCATCTTGCTCTCTGAAATTCTCATGACAATCCATCATCATAGAAGCATTAGGCATATCTACATTTAGATTGGATGTAACAAGAGCATGACATATATTGACAACAGTATCATTAGAGTGAATAATCATGGGAGTAGACAAGGAAAAATTAGGGACAACAAAAACTAGATTGGGACTATTGAAATTCTAAGTACGTAATCCTAGAGGGGGGTTGAATAGGATATAATTAAAAATTTAATTCTTTTACCCATTTTTTAATTTTAATTAAGTTGATTAGTGTTGTTCAATTTTAATTCAAATTAATTATAGTGTTTGGTGCTTAAATGCTAATGATTGCAAATACGAAAGTGTAAGTGACAATCACACAAAGATCACACACCATAGCACAAGAGTTTATAGTGGTTTAGCCACACCGGGATCTACGTCTACTTTTAACTACTCAATTTATTAATTAACACAATGATTACAAGGAGTGAACAAACCTTAATTAATGTGCTTGGTATCTCTGGCAAGCACGACCTTGGTTGTCTCCGAGCCAAAGAGTTACAACTTGTCACACGACAACTCCGACCGTTAACATAAGGGTAATGTCTCAGTGCCAATGTGGTTCTCAATAACTGAATATGGTATATGTGGGCATCACGGAAAGACCGGGTGGTTTGCCCGCCCCACTTTAGGGG
>JAOXJP010054066.1:0-15907 GCA_025762735.1 Platanus orientalis | reverse complement strand
ACAACAACAACAACAACAAACAGCCTTATCCCAACTATTTGGGGTCGGCTACATGAATCCTGTTCCGCCATTCCGCTATTGGAATAAAATAACATAAGCAGTAAAATTAATATTGAATCTTTTTTTCCCATAAAATCATTATTAAATCTCATAGATAATATTTTATTCAATGCTAACCGCATAAAATTTACATTAATTAAAATACAATATTATTTCTTAGATCACTTCTCAGTCAACTCTCCAAATGTTTCTACTTGTTTCTCTAAAGCCTTCCACTTGTTACTTTAAATAGTTTTCACTTGGCTCACCAAGCTTTCCATGTTTGGGAAGCATGCTTCTCACTACTTTGGGAAGTTGAATTGAATTAGCTTCCCAAACGAGCTTCATAAGAAACGAGCTTCTCACCTTTGATGAGAACATCTTGTTACGTGGCACTCTCAGAGTGTATCAACATAGAGGGGTTTCTATGAGCCTATACATGGACTACGATGTATTTGTGGAGCATTGCTTCAATTTGAGACTGATTTTGATGAATTTTTGGATACTTGTTATTTTGGAAACATGTAGGGCCCATTTCCCTTGATTGTGGGACATGTATGCACTTTCATTGGAGGACATGTGGTGACACTTATTTGGTTGTTTTATTTCAGTTTTTATGGTTTTTATAGCACTTTATTTCAGTTTATAGACAATTCTTATTGTTTACTAGAGTTGAGGACACATTGGATATTTTATTTTTCTATATGTGATATACTTGGAAGAGTCACAAAAGCCTTTCTAAAAGGCTTGGTCGACCACTAAGACAGGGGGGATGATTTTACCTCTTTTTTTTTTTAATTTTTATTTGTTTCTAAATATTGTAAACATGGGCTTAAACCCTAATATTTGTATTTATAAAAGGGGTGGGGGGTGCCTATGGTCCAACCACTGTACTTTGAATCAAATTTTGAAAGAAAAAATTGCTTTATTCTTCTCTACACTGCTGAAGTTCTCTCTCTGTCCTTGCATGCCTAGCTTGGAGCTTAGGTTGGTGATTTCCTAGGTTGAGGATTGGTGATTTTCCTCAAGGTAATTATCCTACATCATTTCTATCATCTTCTCCATTATCTCTTTCATTTTCTTCTTCTCCATTAAATTTTTCTGGTTTTCTTGAACCCTCATTGCTAAAACCCACTCACATCTGTATTCATACACCTCCATACCCATTAATCTTCAAATCCATCATTTTCTACACATCCCTACACCATCTGGCCACCTATCCACACCATTCCATCCATCTTTTCAACACCCAACACTCCCCATCATACCCATACCATTTGGCCAGTCCTTTACACCAGAATTTCTACAAAAAAAAAAATTATTCAAGAACTTTGAAGTTGCTACCCAAAAATTATCCAATAAGCATCTAGTTGAATTTTCTTCAATTTTCATCCATTATCCATGTGCTACCCCATGTGGCTACCCTAGGAACATCTTCCTAGATGTTTTGATTGAACAAAACACAATACCCATTAGCACATAGCATTCTGCCAAACTAAAGGTTTTGTTCTTATTCAGTTTTCAAGGAGAATTTTCTCTCTTGCATTCGGCCATACATGCGATCCATCATGAGTTTCAAGGAATATATGTGAGTACTTGTTTGCTTGAAACTTGGAGCAATTGATTGGATTTGTGCATGTAATTCTACTGTGGAGATATTTGGCATCCTAAGTGTTGAAGAAATTCTCCAAAGAAGGCTACTTAAAGATTTGGGGTTCTACTTTGTAGCTGATTAAAGAATTGAGTTGGAAGGTGTTCTACAAGGTTATTGCTACTCATTGGATTCCTCTCTACAACCCTACACACCACTCAATTACTGCTGCCCAGGTATTTCTTTAGATTACATAGACTTTTATGGTCATTTAATCACTTCCCTAGTTAGTTTCTAGTTGCTGCCAGCACCTTATATCAATCCCTAAACTTGCTCGACTTAATATCTTTTATAGTCCATGACCTTTTGGCCAACTTAGCACCATCATATGCCTCTTGCTTGCTGCCAGCACACTAAGAAAGCTTTCCTAGCCTATTTTCAAGCCTATTTTTTTTGTAGGTTTATACACATTGTTTGTTTAGTTAGTTCTTAATAGGAAAGTAATTGATAATTTAAGTATATTAATACTTATTCTCAAATTCTTAGATGTCCTTTTCTTAATAGGTTAAGTTGTTTCATTACTAGTTTCATTTCTTTTGCACTTTTAAACACTTGATTAGAATAGGAATCTAGTTTATAGTTGGAGTTGTTACTTTATTTACTTATGAATCTCTTTGCATAGCATCCTTTTCATGCATGCTACATCAACCTTGTACCAAGCTTCCATGTAACTATGGTTTAGAGTTAAGAAAATAAATGGGAAGACATTAGATTGTCAAGATTAGCTATAATGGAAAATTGCTTATGTTCATAATCCAATCATATTGAGTGGACAGATTGATACTAAATGCATGATAGACTTAGTTTTGAGAACCGGACCAGGTCAGACGGTCAAATTGGGTTCAACTGGAACCAGACACATATCCAGTTCCATATAACCTCAAAATTGTGATGTTATAAGAACCACATTTAGCCGATAAAACCGGCCGGTTTTCTACTAATCTACTTTTAAATTAAACCAACTGGTTGTTAAACTTTTCACTTTAGTAACAAGTTAAGAAAAATATTTGATTATGTTTGTCTTCCCTATTTCCTTCCCAATCCAAATACCAACCTTAAACACAAGTTTCCAAACTTTTCCACTACTTTCTCCTTCATCGTTTCCTTGCCCAATTCAAAGTCTCCTCACATTGGAAGGAATTTGCCACCATGGAGAGCATTTCAACTCTACTAACTGCAATAAGAAATGTATCAATACCCTTGCTATTTCATAAAAGTATTCAGAGATTAACCTAAGATGCTTATCAACACAAATGAAACTGGGGAGTTATTGTACCCACGGGATGAAACTGGTCATGACAACCACACAACTTCCTCAGTTGTAGGTTATTTTGTTAAGAAAGCAAGCTACAGAGGGCAAATAACACGTTTAGCCAGAGGTGATTCGCCTAATGCTCGCCTAGGGCTTATGAACATAAATAATACTCTAATCTAGATATATATCTTAAAAGCTTTTGACAAAACCATACACATGGACATTGAAGTTCCTTTGTTCTACATTGATCAATGTGATGGAGTAACAATCAGTTGTTTCCATGTGATGGAAAGAGAAATTACTATGGTTTTCCCAAACAATTGTGACTACGATGCCTTGGCTCATCACTGTTGTAGCCACTGCCATTGGACCTTTCCAACAACCATTATACTTGGAAACAACCACACTCTCTTGATAACATTGGGTGGCTTGAGAATCTTATCAGGTATACAGGCAAACCACTTCACTTTCCTGTCATGGTTTTGTTTGTTGTAAGACCAATTCATGGATAATAACAACCAAAAAGGAGGGTTGGTTGTTCTTTACTCTGAACAAATAGTTGTAAACTCCATGAATGATGCATAGTAAAACCTCTCTAGTTTTTCCTCTTGCCCTTTTGTTTGCTACAATTCTTCAAATATTGAAGTTTGATTTGTAATAAAATTTGTATGTAGGAAATCTCAATGTTTACATTGAAATTAGGTCAAATTCATGTGTGTTATTCTTCTTTAATGTGTCTATTCTTTGTTAATCTTTGGGATATTTTACTACATTTCATTATGTTTAAGGGAATTGCGGTTGCATCATGCAATCCAATGATCCAACCCAGTTGGACCCAACTGAACCTAAACCACCAACTTTATCGGTTCGATGGTCAGTCTGGTTCTCAAAACTATGGATATACTTCAAAGGCAATTGGAAGAGGTCCTATTATGCATGAGATCAAATGATTTACCATTGTGAATTAATAAAATGCTCTAGCTAACTTGCTTGCAGTTAATATGGCATTATGGTAGCCTGATGAATAAGTCCAAAGAATTTAAGGGTGTCTTTAAGCACAAAGATTGCATATAGTTACCACGCATTCTAAAATTGAATATGTTAGTGCTCGAGACAGTTAATGTGGAACCAAATGAGTCTTGATGACTGAAAGATCATAGGAAAGATTTCACTAGCAAGGTTATGTATAATGCAACCACTAGTAAATAGAAACAATAAATTATCTCTTTGAATTTTCTATGATATGTAGGGAATGCTCAACATGACATGTGCTAAAGTGTGTTAGAAACAAGGTATACATATGGAGATGGTCATTGATTCTAAGTACAATGGTAATTGTAGCAATTGGAATGCCAATGAAGTGGGAATCTCATGTCATACTAGTGTGTAAAGAGTCATCTCCAAGATTTTGACCAATTACAAGAAAGTGATTAGATACAAGGCAGGACGAGACAATTGACTAAGTTTATTGCATGACTTATGGTGTGGGAATGACTTGCTTTGAACAGCATTCCCAAGCCTTTCTGAAATAGCATGTAACAAGGAGGTGAGGTAGCTAGGAAGGTGCAAGTTCTAGAGAATAGATGATCTTGCCTTTCGCTATGCAGAAAATGTTTCATTGATTGGGAAGTGGGGATGATGATCAATTTCTTGGTGCACCTTGAAGAGGTTCCTTTCAAAGAAGGGGAGGCTAATAGAAGGGTGGGGAGGTGGAGTGTTGAATGTTGTATCACTGCTAAATGCATTTTCTTAATGATGGGCCAACTAGAGACATTGGTTTCCGGTGGCACATGTTTGGAAATCTATCATTCCATTAGGTCTCCTTCTTGGGGGTTTCAGCCTTAAATAAAATATTGACTGCTGTCATCATATTGGTGGGTAAAGCAGATGAAATTTTACGTATGCTATCAACCACTTGTTGCACTGCTGATTCACATGGACATTTGTTGCAGATTCCTTCTCTTGGTGTGCGTTGGGTGTTCCCAGATACCCTGATAGATCTCTTGAGATGCAGGAAATTAGGTGGTTGTTTGTTAAAAGGAAAATTCTCATTGGAGTTTTTTTGCCTTCTGCGGTAGCTTGGATGGTATGGAAGGAAAGGACCGATAAGATACTCATTGATCAATACAACCCTTTAGAAATGGTATAACGGATTTGAGGTTGCTTTTGGTGGGCATCTGTTATAAATGTGTTTAAATAATGCTTTAATGTTAGCAAATATGGATTCCATAAGTGAGGGATCCAGAAATTTTTGGTTTGTATATTATTTGTGGCCAGTCACACCTTCCCGGTATATTTGATTTACAGGGACTTTGGAAGAAAGATAAAGCCAGGTTATTGATGATAGATGGGTGACGTATGGGTTTGTGGTTGATAGGATAAATCTGATGTTGTTTTGATCATCTATTCGTAAGGAGTTCTGGCATGTCAAGGCAGTTCTCTTTCATTTTTCTCTATTTGTTTCCATATAGTTGGGACACTAGGCTTCATCTCTACTAGTTCCATTTTTGTTTTGTGATGTAAGGTGTCTGGGGATGTACTTCTATTACTTCAAAACAATGTAAACTGATAAGAAGGAAAGATGCTTCTATATTCTCTTTGGATTATACTTGTTGATGTTTGTTTACCTGTTTTCACTAAGTCATGCATGCAGGGCTACCTAAAGTTTGTCCCTGTGAACATAAAAGACATGGAAGCTGCAAGATTCCAAAAAGGGGATGAGATTTCTCTAAATACCTTGAACAAGAAGGGCTTAATCAGCCCATCAGGAAGAGAAAGAATGATTCTCTTAAAGCTATGAATAATAACTTTTTTTTTTGTTCAGGTGCTCATGAGATTTACCGAGGAGCTGTTTTTTTTATGATCACACATTCACATGTCATAGTATTGTGTGTGACACACACACCCTGACAAACTGGATACTACAACATGTCCAAACAGTTGATTTGATATATTAATGGTAAGATTTGTAAACAGAATTAGTTTATATAAGTAAATGGTATAAATATGTATTAGCTAACTTGATATATACATATAATGCTGTAAATACTATTTGGCAAAATTAAGATTTTTATTTAAAAATATGTCAGCATGTGTATGGAGCAGTAATTTTTCTAAAATGGAATGCCCTTTTCATATAGTTTATATTCAAGGTTCAGCAGTATAATCTAGTACATGACTACTTTGGCTTGTGGTAAAAACACACAATCAGAGACACATAGAACAAGTCATCTTTGTTAGCATATAAAGTTGACTGATGAGAAAGAATTTAGAATACATATGAAATAATTGCACTACCTTTATGTCTGACTCCCTCAAACTGGCAGGGTACAACCAAACACCTATACTAGTTATTCTATTCTCCATGCTTACTGATTATTATTTCACTGCAAATAACATCATCAAATCATATGTAACTCAACTGCACAAAAGAGGACTGTGATTTGCTAGGTCTGTAACATTGTTAGTAATTCTTCCACATTTTTTATCTGGTAATGAACAGAGCCTGTGCCTCTGCTCAGATCAGTCATTCTATACCAATTGGACCATCATAAGTTCATGGGCCTCTTAAATTGTCCTCCTAAATTGTCTTTTTGCTTGGTAGAACTTCGTTTTGATTTTCATTCTCAGTGATACTGGTTAAAGTAAGGCAAAAGAGAGGAGAACCACCAAAAAAATACAAATGACTGCTATGTAGACGCATTGCAAAATTTGTCAATCATTCCATATACCAGTATAGTAACAAATTAAGTTAAGACTGGACAGGCCCCAGTACAGGAAAAGGATGTATTGGACGATTTTGAAATTATACAGTGACTAGATTTCCCCTTACTCGGCTACGAAGCTAGACAAAATAGGTCCATTAAGTTTCATTTGAGAATTATCCTCATGTACTTTTGTTTATGAAACCGCAATTCTGGTTACACAGTGATTTGTGTATGTTTAGTGTTGGAGGTTCAGCTGATCTTCCTCCCCGGTTAGATTTTAGGAGATGTGGAATTGACTGTGAAGCTGAACATAAAGGCGCATGCATTCTCATCATCAGCGAAGGAGAATCTTTAGGCTGCCTGTTGCTCTCTTTCTATGGTGCATGGCCAAAAGAAGTGGGTTAAGCCATGAGTTGCTAGAAACCTTGTGCATGCTGAAGAGTACTTTGACAAAAAAAAAAAAAAAGACAAGGAAAGAAAGAGGAAAGAAAAAGCTACTGCTGCAGTTGATCCAGTTTCAGCTTGTGCCACATTGACAGCTTCAAGTCAAAACTGTGTCTTTTTCCGTAGAAAAAGATCTAAGTTTTAGGGTAACATGTCATTGAATAATTTTTTTTTCCTTTCTTATTTTGGCTTTCTTGTATTGATGTATTCAATTGATTCTCACAAAGGTGTTTAGGTAATCCAATTTGAAATTTGCCTCTTGCCTGGACAATGACTTTGAAAGTGGGAACATAGCTATCAGAACTTAAACTAATGACGACCTTTAAGGGGGCGGCTCAAGGCCACCGGTTTGACCACTTCTCAGCTTGATATCATAACAGAAGAAAACTTTCCGCGTTTGCATTTGAACACACAAGGTGATGCTTCTAGATGGACTCATCTCTAAGTCATACTGGCTTGTTAATAAAAATTAGAAATAAGGTCACCTTAACTGTGTATAAAATGATATTTTGTCTATTTTTTTATTTATAATTGGTGATGAATGGAGATGAGTTCATTTTTTGTGAAGTTCATATGCACTGAGTGGCTATGTCATACCAAAATGAAATAATTTCATTCCAAATGGCAACCAAACACAATCTAATTAATTACAGTTACAAGGGACTCTCAAAACCCAACTTTTTTATTATTATTATTTTTAAGACAATAGCTTGGGTGGGGGCCTAGAGGGTGGGCCTTGGCGCATTGGTAATGTGTTCCATTGTGACCTGGGTGTCATGGGTTCGAGTCACAGAAACAGCCTCTCTGCTTGCAGGGGTAAGGCTGCATATATCTGACCCTCCCAGACTTTGCAGTGGAGGGAGCCTCATGCACTAGAACTGCCCTTTTTTTTTTTTAATCTTGGGTGAGGGCCTACAACATCCTTATAAGAATACGGAGTCCTCGTAACACACCCATTTAGCTAATGTTAGGGAATCAGAACCCAGCATGGGATGGACCCAATTTAAGAGATTAACTAGGCGCAAAAAGAAAAAATCAGCTTGAACAGATAATTGTAGCCATTGGGGTTTACTGTATCCATTTGAACTTACAATTCGCTAATCAGATTATAGGTTAATTTTGGCCTAGACAATCTGTGATTATGGGTGGCAATTCATGTTGGTGGGTCTGGTTTGTGTCATGTCGAGATAAGGGTATACGACTGTATGACTCAACCCTAACCCGACCCATTTATGAATCATGTCAAAGCGGGTCAATCTGTTTTGACCCAAAACTCGTTTACAGTCAACCCTAACTCTCTTATTTAGTGTTTGGTTCGTGTCGGGTTCCTGGGTTATGTGGTAATTCATGTTGGCAGATCTTATTTGTGTCATGTCAAGTTAAGGGTATACGACTGTATGGCTCAACCCTAACCCAACCCATTTATTAATCGTATCAAAGCAGATCAACACGCTTTGACCCGAAACACATTTATAGTCAACCCCAACCCAGTTAATTCGTGTTGGGTTCACGGGTTGTGTCAAACATTGCCACCCCTATCTGTGATAACCATTCGCTGTTGCGTCCAGAATCTCTTAACATGAGACACATGGCTACTTATGTGGGCCGAGACCACCAAGAGGACCAGTGACAAGTCGTACCAAGATCAAAGTCATGGAAATAATCACTGGAAAATATGTGGTTTAAGTAAGAGGTGCTGTGGAATCCCTTTTATTTGTTTACGTAAGAAGGTGCTTATGCGCCTACGACAGCATTGCGTGCTTCCAAGTCTTATTTGCGCAGTGACACAGATTTGGTTTTCCAAGTCTTATTTGGGCAGATTCATTCCCTTCACATAGCTTTTTTATTTGGGTAAAGTATGTGGAAACATGATGGATTAATGGTCATGGCCAACAAAGCTTTGGCTTCATATAACTATCATAATCAAAGTGGTTTACTTTTTTATAAGCTTTTGCTAACTTAATCTATGTGATTACGGTATCAAATCAATCAAAAAGAAGGTAATCAGACTTTATCAATAAATAAGTAATAGAAAAATAAAATAAAATAAAAGTTATCGGAAACATATGCCTCTGCAGGAGAGATTGGTACTGTATCGCCTCTCTAAGAGAGATGTCGGGATTTCAAACCCCATGGGCAGCAATTCTGCAATGGATTGACGTCCCCCCACCAGTTGATAGAAGAAACTATGCGTGTCAATTGGTATCCGATTACCCAATTAACAAACGACCCGACCATATTTATGATTTTTGAGTTGGATATGTGATAACTCTTATGACTTCATGAAAACTGTAAATTTCATTTGTAAAACAGGTTATAATTATTGATTTTTAACACTTTTTTTTTTTAAAAAAATTTATCTATTAGAAATTTCAAATCTTAGTGTTTTTCTATATCAAACATTATGAGTATAAGAAATCCGGTCCAACAAAGTGATTCTAAAACCATGCCCTCTTATACCTAAACCCACACATATAATTGGATCAGGGTATGGGTATATGCTTTCCTTGACCCGGATCCGACCCATTGAGACCCCTTACCAGAAGCTCCAAACACTTTGACCAGCTAATAAGACTTGGGTGGTTAAATATCCATATTCCATATATACCATTTCTTTCTTTGTTTGTTGCAATAGCAACCAGTGCGTAGGAACTTAAAAAGAGATTCAATCGAGAAAACAGACGTATGGTCCCACTTCTAGAGGAAGTTCGGACGGAAAAACGTTATTTATTTATTTATGTTAGTTGGAAGCTGATTCCTCTCTCTTTTTTTTTTTTTTTTTTTGGTGGTAAAAAGATGAGTCCTCTTATGCATGAGCATATTAAATGGCTCTTCTGTTTAGTTGATGTTGGTTCAAAAATAAAATATAAGAAATATCTTTCTTCTTTTCTGGTAAAAAATCCTAATAGATGTTAAATTAATTAAAGCATATAAAAATGTTAACATTTAAAAAAAATAATAAGGGCAGAGAGATGTAAAGGGATATGGATGCGGGACTTCTTTAATAGATTTTAAACTCGTTCTCATCCTGATGTCTTTCCAACCAAGTTTAGTTTTGTGTTTGGTTGCCACTTGGAATGAACAAGAACAATATGGCCCCCTCTCATGTCTCTAATCTTGTTAATCTCCTCAATAGAACTTGCAAACCTCATCAGTCTTGTTGAACTTCATGCAATTCAATCCATTCCTCTTGTCTCCCACCCAGATTCAGACGATTGGTTATGGTTCCCAAACAAGAATGGCCTCTCATTTGGTCTTGAAAATCAAACTCTTCTTTTGGAAAGCTTGCCGTGATATTTCCCAACTAATGAAAACCTTCAAAAAAGGAACGTCCCAATTACTCCTTTATATCCTAGGGTCCAGTCTGGTTGATGTAAAAGGCTGGTTTTCTTCTGACTCTTGACAAAATTTTCTTGAAAACATCATGTTCAAATTGTCTGGTTGTCGAGACTCAAGTTCTGAAATTTTCTCACACCTAATTAATTTCTCATATGCTACCATTTTATTTTCACTCAACCCTTGCCTAAAAATCCTCTCTTTCACATGAAAATTATAACACACAGGCTTTTCCTTTTCTTTTTCTTATCAACCAAACAGTCATAGAACCAGGATAGAAAATTACAGATTTTTTTTCCTATTCTTTTCTTGTATAATTTTTTTTTTCTTTTCTTTTCTATTCAATTCAAGACAACCAAAAGGGCCTAGATGGGTGGGTAGTTATTGAAAAGAGTTTCGACTTTTCAAACTTTTTTAATTGGACAAATATATCCTTGTTAGTTATTAAACAATTATGTCTTTTAAATATTAAGCCCAAAAGACACATTTGATATCCCTTAGGCCCAACAACAACAAATAAAATGTTCAAGAGACATCTAGGCACCTTTTAGACCTAACTTGAATCTTTACATTATACATTTTTGCTTAAAGGATATGAGTTCCCATATTCTATAAATAAAAAGGGTCACATAGTCACAATTTACAATTTTCTCTCATTCTCTTTTACTTTCTCTTGCTTTCATATTCACTTTTGAAAATTATGCTTGGGTGTCTTTAAAGGCCGTGGATGTTTTGGGTTAATTTTCGGTACAACAAACCACAAATCAACATATGGCAATTTATTGGGTTTCATTGTATCTTGGAGACGATTCGCCTGTAACTCATTTGCTAACTCAATTTGATCGAATGAGTAGCGAAAATCGTCTTAAGGAAAATGACATTTGTAACATGCCTTGAAACATTCTTTTTTATATTATTTTATACTGATCAAGGTACATAGCTCCATCACCATATTATTTTATTACAATTTTAAGATGATTTTCCATTTTTTAAATTAAGGAGATGGTCAAACCAAGATCATTGCAACTTGCACTTCTAAAGACTAGATCTTCTCAACCCACAATACATATAGGGAATCAAGATATGGTGTGTCTTGATCGATTTAATGGAATCAACTTCAAGCACTGGCAACATCAAATAAATTTGGTATTCACATCTTTTCACATGGCATATGTCCTCACCAAACCAAAGCTGAATCTTGTGGAAGAATCATCAAATGAAGCGGCTCAAAAGAAGTGGGATTTTGATAACTTCTTATGTAAGGAGCACATTCTAAACGTACTATCAGACTCGCTATTCAAACTCTATAAAGAAAAGGCAACAACAAGAGAGATTTGAGATTCTTTAGCTCTGAAATACAAAACTCAATATGCAGGTAAGAGGGAATTTTTAATTTATCAATTTCATGATTTCCAAATGAATGACAATAGGCCGATCATGAATCAATTTCATGATTTTCAAAATATTGACATTCAATTGGCTAAAGAAGAAAGTATTATTGATGAATCCATGCTAGTTGGATTTATAATCCATAAATTACCTCCATCATGAAAGGATGATCAGAAAAGCCTTAAACATCGTAAGGATGAATTGACTTTTGAAGAGTTAGGACAAAACCTTCAAATCGAGGAAGAGTTTAGGCTCTGAGACAAGAAGCAAGAAAAATCCGAAATGATGTCTAAGTCCCATTTCGTTGAATTAAGTAGAGAGCATTCCAAAAGGCCTCTTCCTTTCAAGGATTTTCGTAATACTAAGAAGTTCAAGAAGGATGGGAAGAAAGACCAAAAGAATGGTACATATTTTCATTGCAATAAACTAAGTCATTTCAAAAGGGAATGTCGAAATATAAGAGAGAGAAATGAAGCAAATAATTTAGAAGAATGCTTTGTTGCAATCATTACTGAAGCAAACATAGTCAGCAACGATAAAGATTGGTGGGTTAACACCGGAGCTATAAAACATGTCACAAATAATTATAGTTGTTTTAAGACCTACATGAAAGTATAAGATGAGCACTCTCTCTATATGGAAAACTCATCAACTGTAAAGATCATAGACAAGGACAATGTGGAGTTATGGTTCACATTCGAAAAGATTTTGACATTATAAAAAATCTTGTATCTGAAGGTTTGCTTATAAAGCATGACTTCAAGTTGGTCTTTGAGTAAAACATGTTTATCTTAACTAAGAATGACAACTTTATAAGCAAATGATATGTCGTTGGTGGAATGTGTTTAAACTTAACATCAATAATATTGTTTCTTCTGTTTATATTGTTGAGTATGTTTCTTTATGACATGGTAGATTAGGACATTTAAATTTTAAGCATATAGATGCCATGGTTAAATTAGGATTAATTTCTAAATGTATAAATGGTGTAAATGATAAATGTAAAACATGTATACAAACCAAAATAGTCCGAAAACCATTTCCCATACTAGAAAGGAATACAAAACTCTTTGAACTTATACATAGTGGTATTTGTGAAATAAGCAACACTTTAACCTGTGGATAAAAAAGTTATTTTATAACTTTTATCGATGATTTCTCTAAATTTACTTATATTTACTTATTGAGAAATAAAGATGAAGCAAAAGAGAAATCCATGATCTATAAGGCTAAAGTAAAAAATCTTTTAAATACAAATATCAAAATACATAAGTTTGATAGGAGTGGTGAATAGACTTCACAAGAATTTTCTGATTATTGTGAATTAGTTGGTATAATTCATGAAGTTACTGCCCCTTACTCACCTCAACAAAATAGTACAGCCAAACATAAGAATAGAACATTAGTAGACATGACTAATGTTATGCTATCTTATTCAAGTTTAGGACTTGGTCTTTGGGGGGAAGCTATCCTAACCGCTAACTACATATTAAATAGGATCCCAAATAAGAAAACTAAAGTTACACCTTATGAATTGTGAAAAAATAGAAAACCAAATATAGGGTACCTGAAAGTATGGGGGTGTAGAACATTAGTTAGACTCCTAGGTCCTCAAAGACCAAAATGAGGAGAAAGAGGCATTGAATGCATTTTTGTAGTCTATGCCTAAAATAGTAAAGATATAGATTCCTTGTTTGTGATTCAAGTAATATTGTAGATAATAATATAATAATTGAATCTAGGGATACTGAGTTCTTTGAAAATACCTTTACACTCATTCCAAGGATAAACATCAAAATCAATTACCACTTTGGAATGGTGAAAAACCATTAATGAAACCTAATGAACTCGTGCGATTAGATGAATCTATTGAACCTTGAAGAAGTAAACAACGTCGTAAGGATCCAAATTATAATTATGTTTATGATTTTTACATGTTTCTAGTAGAAGGATTTAGAATTAAACGAAAAAAGAGAACCTTGTTTGTATATAATGTTGAAGGTGATCTACAAACTTATGACGAAGCTATGAGATCTCAAGATGTAGCCTTTTGGAATGAAGCTATAAATGATGAAATTGACTCTATAATGAGTAACAAAACTTAGAAATTAATTGATTTACCTCTAGGTTCAAAACCAATAGGTTGTAAATGGATCTTCAAAAGGAAATTAAGAATAGATGGAACCATAGAAATATTTAAGGCAAGGTTAGTTGTTAAAGAGTATAGACAAAATAAATGAATAAATTTCTTTGATACCTATTCACCTGTAGCTAGGATATCCACAATAAGAACATTGGTTGCTTTGGCATCTATTTACAAATTAGAAATACATCAAATGAATGTTAAAACTGCATTTTTTAATGGTGAATTAGAAGAAGAGGTATATATAGGTCAACACGAGAGATTTGTTGTTTTAGGGCAAAAACATAAAGTTTGCAAATTAGTTAAATTCCTTTATGGTTTAAAACAAGCACCTAAACAATGGCATAAGAAATTTTGTAAAGTTATTTTATCATTTGGTTTTCAAGATTAATGAATCTGATAAATGTGTATATTCTAAATTTTCTCAAAATAAAGGTGTGCTTATATATCTATATGTTGATGATTTGCTTATTTTTAAAATTGACAATGATCACATCATTAGGACTAAAGAATTTTTATTTGCTCATTTTGATATGAAAGATATGAGAATTGTTAATGTCATATTAAGGATAAAAATCCAGGTAAATAATAATGAGTATACATTAACTTAATCTCATTACATTGAAAAGATCTTGCATAAGTTCAATCATTTCAATTGTATACCATTATCCACACCATATGATTCAAATTTAAAATTGACTTATAATCAAGGAATGGTAGTATCACAAGATGAATATGCAAGGACTATCGGTAGCTTAATGTATGTTATGCATTGTACTAAACTTGATATTGCATATGTTATGAGTAAATTAAGTAGGTATACAAGTAAACCTAAATTAATGCATTACAGCGTTATTCATAGAGTTCTTAAATATCTTAGAAAAACTATGCATTATAGATTGAACTATGTTGGGTGTCCTCCTGTTTTAGAATGATACAATGATGCTAGTTGGAATTCTGAATTAGATTATTCGACTTCCACGAGTGGTTGGATATACACTCTTGGAGGGGCTGCGATATCTTAGGGTTCTAAGAAATAGACTTGCATAACTCACTCTACAATAGAGTTCGAGTTTATTATACTTATAGCTGGAGGCAAAGAAATAGAGTGGTTGATGAATTTACTTATGAAAATTCTATTTTGGCTTAGACCAATGCCACCTATATCTTTTCATTTTGATAGTACATTTACACTATCACGGGCGTATAGTAAAGTATATAATGGAAAGTCCAGACATATTGGACTAAGACATATCTATGTAATTAGATTATTAAATTCTGGAGTGATCACGATTGATTATGTACGGTCAAGTGATAACTTGGCAGATCCTATGACTAAAGGCCTTACAAGGGAATTGATAGATAAAACTTCTAAGGGGATGGGTTTAAAACTCACAAATTAATCACCTATGATAGAAACTCAACTCAGCATTTGTATTCTAAATAATGAGTTCAATGAGCCCAAATATATCATCAACATGTGATTAGCAAGAACTGAATATATGTTACATTCGCTATATTAGAATTAGTGCTTGGACATGTAATGGAAAAGGAAGGATGAGCTATGCTCTTAATGGACCTATAATAGATTTTGTTTAGGCATTGAAGTTGCTGGTGAAATTCCCGAAATGGATCCTAGAGGGGGGGTGAATAGGATCTTTAAAAAATTCTTTTAAATAAATTATTCTTGTAAAAATAATTTATTCAGTCCCAATTTAATTTACTTAATTTTCTTTTAACCAATATGCAGTGAAAATTCTTTTAATTAAGTAAATTTCCTTTTTGTGAATTTATCATAGACCACGGGGCTCTGTCATGCACTATAGTGTTATCTATAGCAGAGCGGGAGCAGAGCTGATAAATTTTCTAAGGTTGTTTAAATTAATTCTTTAATATTTTTAACCTTAGTTGAAGTCACTTAAATATGTTGGGTTAATTTGCAT